>JAQRGC011789921.1:0-151377 GCA_028659135.1 Plantago lanceolata
TCGACGGCAAATTTGACGTCGGCAGCTTCCTTGGCCTTCTGCTGCTCGCGCGCGATGCGTTCCTTTTCCGAAAGGCTGCGATTGGCTTCGGTTTCCTGTTCAAGGCGGATGCGCTCGATCGCACTTTCGCGGAACACCTGAACGGCAACCGCCATCTGGCCGACTTCATCCTTGCGGTCCATGCCATCGATCTCGGCTGCCGTATCGCCGCCTGCCAGCGACACCATACGCTCCCGCAGCCGGGCAATCGGCGTTGTGATGCCACGCGAGGCCACGAAAAGTGCGAGAATGATGCCGGTTGCAAAGCTGATGCCAACCACAACAAGCGAGGTCAGGATCGTGGAATTCGTCTGGTCACTCAGATCGTCGCTGCCTTTTGCAACACCCTTGGCAAGCTTGTCCAGCAAAGAGCCTATTTCGTTTCCGGCCGCGCGAATTTGCCCATCAGCCTTCAGGAGTTCCGCCGCGGACTCCTGATTACGATTAGCGGAGCCAAGCTCGACGGCCTTATCAGTGGTTGCGATGATGCTCTGAGATTGTTTGAGCAGTTTGTCGATTGTTGCCGTCTCTTCCGGGAATATCGCCTTGACGTTGTTCAATCGCGAGATCAGTTCGCCTTTGTCGGCGTTATACTCGCCTTTGGCGATGGCGAAATCCGGAATGGAGGTGTCATATGCCATTACCTGATAAGCACCGTAAGCCACCGCCTGAAGATTGCGGTTGGCACGAGAAAGCTCGACAAGCGCGGCATTATCGCCGGCAATGAACTCTGAATAGAGCGTGTCCGCGTTTTTGTAACGGGCGGACATATATACTGTTGCACCCAGACCGATGATGCAGAGCGGTAGAATGAGCGACAGAATTTTGGTGCGGATACTGGCATTCTGGAGAAATGACACGGATAACCTCAGGGCATGAATACCGCTCCTTCCCCGTGCCGGAGGTGTTCGGCAAGACTGACATTGCACGTCGCGTAACCTCGATCATCAAGGCTTCGGTAGCCGCATCATCGGCTCTGATCGCAACTGCATCATGCATGCGCCGAAAAACGCCGGCCTGCCCCCTCAAATACGGGCAGGTCACCATTCCGCGGGCGAAACGACAGCCCCGCCAAAAGGCGGAAACGCCGGGCCGCATTTCGCAAAACACGGACTAGAACCGATTGTTCCACGGCCGTGCTTCGCTCGTTTTCTTGCGATTAGTTATAGTTAAATACTTTACAATTTCTTCATGCCCAAACGGGCGCAGGAGATACCAATATCTGAAAGATCAGCGTGCGATTAGCCATCCCACCGCGCATAAGCCCGACTTGTGGGATGGTGATGCAGGCCACATTCACATATGGGCAGCGCAAGGCTTAAAGAAACCTGCGAACAAGGGCTGTACGGCGGTTACGAGTGTACGCTTCGATGAAGCTGCAGGCGCGCTCGTTTCAAACTGTCCAGCAAATGCTGCGCCATCGCGTGTCGTCAAGGACGTCGCCGCCGAATGCATCAACTCTTTGAAATCGTCCAGGCCCACGTCGTCGGCGCGCATGACTGAACGGATCAGTGGATCTGCGAAAATCTCGGCGAGCGTCATCTCGTCTATCGTCTGTCTCATCTCAGTCTCCTTTCGATAATTCCTAAGCTGTGAAAGCGGGCGATTGCTTGACGGGCTCGCGCCAAGGTGTTACCGGTAAGTAACTTTTGTGATAGTTACCGATCGGTAACACGCATGTCAACACCGCTTGAGGGTAAAAATTAAACTCATGAAATCCGAGACATCTGATCGTGCTTCTGAGCAGAAAATCGCACCTCGTGACCGGATTGTGTCAACGGCCTGCCAACTGTTTCGTGAACATGGGATACGCGGCATTGGTGTTGATGCCATTGCCGAAGCCGCCTCAACCAACAAGATGACGTTATACCGACATTTTGGTTCCAAGGACGATCTTGTGTGTGAAGCGCTCAAGCACAGTTCTCGAACGCTCGATAAAGCCTGGGAAGATCTCGAAAAAGAGAACCCGGGCGACCCGAGGGCTCAGCTCGCGGCATGGGTTAAAGCGCGCGCACAATGTCTTTCCAGCGAGCCCTATGGATGCGATTTGGCCAATGCTGCGGTAGAGTTGAAAGAGCAAGGGCACCCTGCACATGCGATAATAGAAACGTTGAAGATGGAACAGCATTCCCGGCTTGCCGATCTTTGTCGTTCGACAGGTGTAAGCGATCCCGAACTTTTGGCTGATACGCTATCCATGCTGTTAGAGGGAGCACGCGTCAGCAAACTTGCCGCTGGCAAAGAAGGTCCGTCAATGCGGTTTACGCGTGCGTGTGAAGCGGCGATGGTCTCGTTTGGTCTAGGCGCACAGGCTTCTGCCTGATCCTGGTGGTGCAAGAATGAAGTGCCACTGAAAGAGCAAAGGTGCATGTTGATCGGCCAACTTAGAGTAACCTTCGCGATACGCGTTCTCTTCCAGATCAAGAGGCGGTTGACCAGTTTATCAGCAGCAATTGCGTTGTTTCGGCTGCCCACCAAATGTGGGGTGCGACCACCGCTGTTTCGACATACAGCCTGAAAGTAGAAATTGACCGGCTGCGCTGTTCAAACCGGCGAAGAAGGTCGCAGCTCCAGCCGTTGAACGTTCTGCAATCCCCAACACCAAGGAGCTTGTATCCTTGAAAATCGACAGTGATGTCCTTTCGCATTTTCAGGCGGACGGTCCGGGCTGGCAAGAGCGCATCAACGATACCTTGCGAGCCGCAATAAATTTGTCCTATCAAGCACTTGAACGGATTTGAGCCGTTGGCGCGCTATTGCTTAAAGGTATTCTCGCGATGCCATCTCAGAAATTGTGGATGCGGGCGTTCGTGAACACCTGCCGGTACGATCGCTCTTCCGGTCTTGTTGATAAGACCTTGGATGCTGCCGCGGTCGTTCGCTTGACGCGAAACCAGGACCTCAAGATCGTCCGACAAGCCAATAAGGCCGCGATCGAACATCCAGTGTGCCGTGCCAGAGAGCGCGATGCCATTCGACAGAATATCCGGGCCGTCCGCTTCAACCGGGCGAATATGGGCGGCATCAACCTCCGCGCGGCCGCCGCCATTGATCAGCTTCAAGCCTGTTATCGCGCATCGTTTGTCGTAGGCCTGCAAGATCAGTCGGCGAAACAGGCGATCGCGAACGATACGCGATGAAAGCTGTGTGACCCGCACCCTTTCCTCTTCGAACACAAATGGAGCTTGAATGCCGCCCGAGAATCCGGCGCCAGTTGGCGTGTCTATTGCCTCGCCCGATCGCGGCAGTTCCGGTTGATCCTCTGCCAGGCCAATTGACAAGATACGATTGAAGTCTGCGGCTGAGATCGGCCGCACGGCTGCTTGCGCCCTTCCCGAAATTCGCCCCGCGTCGTTGAGCACTCCCCGCTCGATCACGCCATCTGGCCCGCTGAAAGGAACAGCGTTGACGAAATCGAGATAGCTGCCGGGTTCGATCAGAGCCAGATGCATACCGGACGCTTTGGGGTCTGGAATGACCTGTGCGACCTTGGCGACCGCGAAATATCCGCGCGTCGTCGCGACCTTTCGAGGCTCGTAGTATATGACCCAATCTCCAACGCAGGCTTGGACGCGGCCAAGATACTGGCTCGGAAACTGATATTGCTCAGCCGGACTGTCGTCGTAGATCGAATCTGTGCGGTGAATGAAAACCCCGAATCCCATATTCGATCTCTACCATGGTGATCGCGACACAAACAGGCAGATCGGTCATTATGCATGTCCTCAAGAGAATCGTGCTTTACACGCGTTATGCAACAGATCAACAAGATCTCGCTTGGATCGAAACCCAGCCCGATCTCGGAAAGCAATTCGTTCCGCGACAAGGCTGGCATTTGGCCGAAACTTTCGTCGACGCCTATGTAAGCGGTTCGTCTTTCGAGACGCGGCCTGGGCTCCAGGCCGCTTTGGCGGTGGCGAAGAGCGGCGCCTATAGCGTGTTTCTCTGCCTTACTCTCGATCGCCTTTCCCGCGACGTTGAGCACAGTGCCCAAATTCTCAAGATCCTGCAGTTTCATGATGTTGATTTATGGAAGGTTCACGGCGCCGCGGCGGTGTCATCGATGGAACTTGGATTGAGGGCGGTTCTCAGGCAGGAAGTGCTCGAACAGGTTCGCTACCGCGCGCGCGCAGGCATGAAGACCATTGCCAAACATGGGCGGGTGCCAGGCGGTATCTTTTACGGCTACAGAGTGCGACGTGAGTTCGATGATAGTGGGGAGCCGGTTCGCGGCCTGCGTTCGATTGACATTTAGGATGTCGCGCTCCTCGGTGACGCCAGCCAGTTCCTTCTTCAGCCGCTTGATCTCATCGGCCTCGTCGCTGCCTTGGCGTTCAACGAAGCAAACTCTTCTTCCATTCGTAAAGCGAATGCTGACTGACGCCGAGCCGCTGCGAAACCTCCGCAACCGGATAGCCTCGCACTGTGATCTGACGCACCGCGTCACGCTTAAACTCTTCGCTGAAATTCGATTTGCTCATGGATTGGGAAAGAAGGTGTCTGCAAATCTAGGGCTATTCGCTGTATCGTCATCGGTGGGGCGCAGATGTCAGCGACCCAAAGTAGAGCCGGTGTCCCCGGCAGGTCCTGCACGCGTTAGACTTGCGGCGTGGAAAATCCCTCTGCCTGCTTGGTTTCGCCCCCTCCGATCCTCGCCTTGAGCCATACAAGCGCGTCATCCAGGAAAGTGAAGACCACAGGAATGACCAGAAGGCTTAGGAAGGTGGAGGTAATCAATCCGCCTATGACAACGATACCCATGGGTTGGCGAAAGCTTGAGTCTCCCGAGACGAAACTCAACGCCGCGGGCAGCATGCCGCCGGCCATAGCGATGGTGGTCATGATAATGGGTCGTACTCGCTTGTGGCAGGCATCGACAAGGGCGTCGTAGCGAGACATGCCGGCACGTCGTGCCTCAATGGCGTACTCCACGAGAAGGATCGAGTTTTTCGAGACAATTCCCATCAGTAGGATCAGACCGATAACAGCAGGCATTGAAAAGCTCGTACCTGTTAGCACCAAAGGCAGCAGAGCGCCGCCAAGCGCCAGCGGCAGAGCCATCAAAATAGTCACAGGCTGGAGGAAATCATGAAACAGAAGGACCAGAACGGCATAGATACAGAAAATGCCGATCGCCATGGATGTGCCGAAACTACTGAACAGCTCACTCTGACGTTTTAATTCGCCCTGCTCCACGAACTTCACGCCCTGCGGCAGGTTTTTATAGCTGGGCAACTGTGCGGCTTCTGCGGTCACGTCGGAGAGGTTCCTGCCATTTAACTCGACAGTCAGCGAGACGTTGCGCGATCGGTCAAGCCGATCGATCTGGCTGGGGCTGGAGCCAATCGAGATGTCGGCGATAGCACCCAGCGCGATCTTGCTTTCTTTACCATCGACTGGGATCAGCGAGATGGCATCCAGTGACTGACGGCTTGCGGTGTCGAGCATCACGCGAATGGCGACCTGGCGTTCGGGCAGATTAAGCTTCGACAGAGCTGTATCATACGCACCAGCAGTCGCCACGCGAATGGCTTCGGCGATGGCCTTGGACGTCACACCAAGAGAGGCCGCCTGCGCAAGGTCGGGTTTTATGGTGACCTCCGGAGTCTGCATGGCCGCGGATGAAGTGACATTGCCGATCCCTGGAAGCGTGCGCAAATCAGTCTCAAGGCTTGCCGCCGCCTGTTCAAGAAGGTCAGAATTGTCGCCTGCAAGCGTCAGCGTGAGCTTTGTCCCATTGCCTCCGGAGCCTATTTCCAGGCGAACGCCGGGCAACTGCTCCAAGGCTTTTCGCAAATCATTTTCGATCTCCGACTGCTTTATATCCCGGTCGTCAATCGGCGTTAGATTGACGACGATTGTCGCACTGTTAGTGCTTGAATTTGACGTACTGTTCATCCCGCCCGTGGACGCCGTTCCGGTTGCCTGAAACACCGAGGTGACGTGGTCTACGCCTGCGATGATTTCGGATGCTTTTCGCGCCGCCTCGTCAGTCGCTTCAATCGTCGATCCATATGGCGTGGTGAGGGTAATTTGCGTTTGACTGTCATCGGAGGCTGGGAAAAAGCCCGTCGACAAATGAGACAACAGAAGGATCGTGAATGCCAGAAACCCGACCGTCCCAAGCACTGGAATCCAGCGGCGGCGCAACGCACCCTTTACCAGCCAGAGGTAGCTCCGCATCAGGCGGCCGTCCTCTTCGTGTGTCTTGCCACTGGCCTTCATCATATACGCTGCCATCATTGGCGTTAGCAATCGCGCAACCAGAAGCGAGGCGAGAACGGCAACTGACGCAGTAATACCGAACTGCTTGAAAATGATGCCAGGAATGCCGCCCATGAAAGCTGTTGGAAGGAAGACCGCGACCAAGGTAAACGTCGTGGCAATAACAGCCATTCCGATTTCGTCAGCTGCCTCCATCGCCGCCTCGAAGGGGCTTTTACCCATGTTGAGGTGTCGCTCGATATTTTCTATCTCGACAATGGCGTCATCCACGAGAATCCCGACCACAAGTGAAATCGCCAGCAGTGTAATTGTGTTCAACGTATAGCCAAGCAGATACATCACGAGAAAAGTCGGTATGATCGACAGCGGCAGGGCAACAGCCGCGAGAAGCGTCGCACGCCAGTCGCGCAGAAACAGCCACACGACGAAAACGGCGATGAGCGCGCCCTCATAGACCATGTGCATCGAGGATTCGTAGTTTTGCTCGGTGGGTACGATGGTGTTGTAGGCTTCTTCGATTGTCACGCCCGGATTGGCCGCAGCAAATACCTTCATCGCGTCGCGAACTTTCTCGGTAACCGCCGTATCAGAATAGCCTTTTGAACGCTTGATCTGAGCGGCAATCACGGGTCTGCCATTCAGGTAGGCAAGTGATGTAAGATCGTTGTGGGTATCTGTTACCGTTCCGAGTTCGTCCAGTCGAACCCAACTCCCGGCAGGCAAGGGTATGGGCAATGATCGGAGCTGTTCTACACTGTTTGCCGTTGCAAGCGTCCGGACAGACTGACTTTCGCCGCCGATTCTGCCCTTGCCACCAGACAGATCGGACTGCACCGCTTCGACCTGGCTGTTGACATCATTCGCGGTCAAACCAAGGCCATCGAGGAGATTTGCGTTGAGCTCTACCCTGACTTCTCTATCGACCCCGCCAAGGCGACTGACTTCACCAACACCGTCCACAGCCATCAGCGCCCGCGACAGATCGTTGTCGATGAACCAAGAAAGCTCAGCAGAATCCAATTTGTCTGAATGCACGACGTAGGTGATGAGTGGCGAGGCGTTCAACGACTGTTTCGAAACGGTCGGCGCGTTCATTTCTTCCGGCAGGTCGCTCTTTGCCTCGTCGACAGCACTCTTGACCTCATCCAGTGCTTCCTGGGTGTCCTTTCCAACCTGGAAGGCAACCGAGATGCTAACAGAACCATCCGTGATCGTTGTTGTGACGGAGTCCAGCTTGGAAAGGCCCGTCAGTTCATCCTCGATCTTGCGAGCCACTTCCGTTTCGAGCTGAGACGCCGACGCCCCATCCAGCGAAGCACTGATCTCGATCGTTGGAAGGTCCATATCGGGGAAATTCTGGACGTCGAGGCGATTGAAAGCCCACAGACCACAGGCGGTCAACAGGACGAAAAGCAGAACGGGCGGGACGGGATTGCGGATGGACCATGAGGAGAAATTCACTTTGCTTCCTCCTTTTTGGCAATTGTGGTGCCGTCGGACACTCGCACAACCGAGCCATCTGCGAGGAAAGCACCACCTGCTGTGACGACTTTGTCCGCCTTTTCGATACCAGAAACAATCTCGACACGGTCGCCCTGTCGGCGACCTGTCTCGACGCGCTTCCGGGCAACGGTCACCTTCTCAGCCTCATTCAAAATGAAGACATAGGAAAACCCGTCCCGGAGCGTGACGGCTGTCGCTGGCACTGTCAGCGCATCGGCGTGGTCGAACTCGAAGTAGCCGCTGGCGAGTATGCCGGTCTTCGGGGTTTGCATTCCTGCCTCGGGCTGGAGGGTCACGTAAACCGTGACCCGACCATTATTTGTCGACGTAGTGGGTGAAACCAACCTAACCTCGCCACTAATATTGCCGTCAGGGGTCGGTATAACTGCTTTCGTTCCTTGCTTTACTTCGGCCAACCGCTTTACCGGCAACTCCGCTTGCCATTCGACCCTGCTTTGCCGGATGAGCTTGAACAGTTCGTCACCGGCATTCACGACGTTACCGAGAGATGCCGAACGCGCAGATATGATCCCGTCATCGACGGCGTAAACCTTTGTCCGGTCCAGTGTCAGTTGCGAAGATGCCAACGCAGCTTTCGCAGAGAGGACGTCGGCTTTCGCCTTGCGCTCGCTGATCAGATACTCTGTCGTTTGCTGCTTCGACAACGCACCGGACCCCGTCAGTCCTCGGGCGCGATCCGCATCCGCAACCGCTTGATCGAGCGCCGCTTCCTGCTTTTCGACCGTCGCTTCCTGCTGTTCCAAATCCGCCTGCGCCGTATCAGCGGAGAACTGCACCAGCAGGTCTCCCTTTTTAACCGTCGCACCGATATCTGCTTTGACGTCGATGATTTTAAAGCCGCTAACCTCAGCGGCGATGACCGCTTCATCCCATGCGGCAAGTCGACCACTCGCAGGAATAGTCACCGGCCAGTTCAAGAGCTGGGGGTTGGAGACGCTCACTGTCAAAGCTGCAGCTTGAGAGTCGGTCTGTGCGGCGTCTTCGCTACGGGCCGACTGCGGCATGAAAGTTACGGCAAGGGCCATGGCGAGAGAGGAAAAAGCGGATCTACGCATCAGTGTGTTCCAGTCATAAGGGTATTCGAGGCGCCAGCCGGAGCGGACCAACCGCCTCCCAGGGACTTGTAGAGCGCGATCCAGTATCGGACCGCGTCGCGCCTGATTTCGATGAGGGTGATGGCGGCAGACTGTGCCGAGCGACGCGCCTCTTCCCGGTCGAGGATGCTGACGCCACCAGATTTCCAATTCTCATCGACCGAGCGGAAATAGCTTTGATAGTTATCAGCGGCCATCTTGGCATCGCCGATACGCTTCAAAGCCGTGTTGACGCGAATGAGGGCTGTTTCCACGTCTGCGACAGCCGTCAAGACGCCGGACTTGTAACTTGCGACAGCAACATCGTAATCCGCCACTGCACTTCTGACGGCAGCCCTTTTGGTGCCGCCATCAAAGAGCGGTATCGACAATGCAGGACCAAAGGACCACGGTATCGATCTGCCGGTTACGGTGGATTCGCTGATTGAAATGGATCCACTCAAGCTGAGACTTGGATAGAGGTCGGCCTTTGTCGCGCCAACATCCGAAACCGTTGCTGCGACCTCAGCTTCCAGCGCATTGACGTCAGGCCGTTGCCTCAAAACGTCCGCCGGTACAGAGGCGATCCGCAACGATGAAGGCTGTGGAATGCTACTTTTCCCCTGGTCCAGCAATTTTCTGATCACCACTTCATCGGTAGCAGTCAGTTGGACCAGTGACTTGATGATGATTTCGCAGTCACCACGTTGGGCGGTCAAATTTGACGAGGATGTCGCCGCACTTGCGCGGGAGAGCGCCAAATCGGCAGTTGACGTGAAACCGGACTGTGCTGACTTTTCAGTGGCGCGCAGTGTCTCTTTCTGCGACGCGAGCTCGTCGCGGTAAAGCTTTTCCAACTGGCGACACGCGCGATACTGGACGTAGTAATCACCGACCTCGGCTGCGACGGAAATCCGTGCGTCATGCCATGACCAGACCTTGCCTCGGGCTCTCGAAGCCGCAGCCTGTGTTTCTTTCTTAGTCTTGCCGAACAAATCAAGTTCCCAGGCTGCGTCGAGACCACCACTTTTGTTCGTTCCGGCTACAATCTTATTGAGGTCATCGCCTTTGTTGCCCTCGCGCAATGCAGAGGCAGATCCATCCAGCGACGGGAAGAGGCCCGCACGTGCGCTATCCAGCGTCGCACGCGCCTTGTCGATATTGCCGACGGCTTCTTGAACGGTCGGATTTTCCCGTTCCGCCAGTGTTAGCAATTCCGTCAGCGAAGGATCTTTAAAGCTTGCCCACCACGCGACGAGATCAGTAGGGCGTCCTCCATGCGGCAACGTCGCGTGCCAATAGGCTGACACGACAGAATTTGAACGTTTGAGGGTGCCAAGGGCGGTACAACCGCTGAGTACCGCCAACGTGGCGAGGACGTAACCTGAAGAGAAGACTATACGCATGATCCGGGCTGCCTTTAAGCTGTCGGCTGCACTATAGGGATCGCGATGTTAATGTCGGTCAAGAACGTGTTAAGTTATGTAAAACTGCTGTATTTACGGGCGTCAGGCCTTAAAGAATTCAAGCATCGACGCGACGGATGCAAGACATGCCTAAGGTGCTTTTAATCGATGATGACATCGAGCTTACAAATCTGCTCTGCGAATACCTGACCGAAGAAGGATTCGCGGTTGACACCACAGACGACGGCAGAACCGGTGTCGTTGCAGCAACAACGACGTCACTCGATCTTATTGTCCTCGACATCATGATGCCCCGTATGAACGGCCTCGATGTGTTGCGGAAAATCCGGCAGGTTAGCGATGTCCCGGTTCTGATGTTGACGGCCCGCGGTGATGACATTGATCGTATTTCCGGACTTAATCTTGGCGCGGACGACTATGTCGCCAAACCCTGTTCGCCGGGAGAACTGGCCGCTCGAATCCGCGCGATTCTTCGTCGATCTAGCCGAAGCGAACGGGATGGTGGGCTGGAGGTGCTGAAAACAGGCGCGCTGACGCTATATCCTTCAACCCGTAGAGCCGAGTGGTCCGGTACCCAGCTCGAACTGACCGGCACCGAGTTCAGTCTGCTCGAGGTGCTTGTCCGTTCTTCCGGCCAGTTGGTTTCCAAACAGGATATCTCGTTGCGCGCCTTCGGCAAGCCACTGACCGCATTTGATCGCCGCATCGATGTCCATATCAGCAGTATCCGCCAAAAGCTCGGAACCCGCGAAGACGGGCAGCCGTGGATTCAGGCTGTAAGAGGCCGCGGCTATCAGCTGTTAGAGGGCTAGTGATGCATCGACTATTCTGGAAATTTTTCAGCGTGGTCTGGCTTGCCATGGCAGGGTCGATAGCACTGCTGTTTGCAATTAGCACCATGTTCCAATCCCCTTTTGAAGAAGAAGTCGCCAACCGCGAACACAGGCTTGCCCTGGAAACAACGGCCCAGATCCTGCAATCAGATGGATATGACGCTGCAAAGAAGCTGGTGGCAGCCATGCAGCGTACCGGTCGCGAATTATCCATTCGCATCAGCCCGGTTGGTCCAGCATTCGACTGTGGGGTTAAGGCGGGACATGATCTAATTGTGAACGCGGTGAGCGACGGGAATTGCTACGAGGTTCAGATCGCCGGCTCGCCTCAGGGTGTTATTTCAAAAACCTGGCCGCGGACAGTGCCGTGGTTAGCCGCCCTCATGGCAGCGGCGGCAGCTGCCTACTGGCTCGCCCGGTACTTTATCACCCCCGTGGAGCAGCTTCGATACGGGTTGCGAGCCATAGCCAATGGCCAACTCGATGTTCGAATAGCGCATACAATTGGCAGCAAGCGCGACGAAGTCGCCTCTCTGGCGCACGACCTCGACATTACGGCATCACGCCTTCAGGAACTCCAGATTGCACAGCAACAGTTGTTTCACGATGTCTCTCACGAGATACGTTCACCCCTTTCAAGATTACAGGCGGCTATCGGCGTCTTGCAACAAAACCCGGCGCGGTTGACCGCAATGATCGAGCGAATGGGAAGAGAAGTCGAACGCTTAGATGAATTGGTCGGGGGAATTCTAACTCTGGCGAGGCTTTCGGAACGAAACGCTCCGCGCTTTGATCGACAAACACTGGATGTTGTCGATCTCGTGAGGGAGATTGTCGAAGATGCGAGGTTCGAAGGTCAGTCACGCGATATTAGGGTTCAATATGAAGGCGTCGACACATTCGTTGCTTCCGTCAACGGTGAATTGATTTACCGGGCGCTAGAAAACGTGATCCGCAATGCAATTGCCTACACCAGAGACAAGACATCTGTTCTCGTCACTTCGGAAGTACACGGTCAGCAACTTTCACTCTCCATCCAGGATGCGGGACCTGGCGTACCGGACGCGGAACTGGACGCTATTTTCCAACCGTTCTCACAGAGCTCCACCGTCACGACGCGCTCGGGCTTTGGCCTCGGCCTCGCCATCACCCGCCGCGCTGCCGAATGGCATGGCGGTTGCGCAACGGCCACCAATACGCCGTCAGGTGGACTACGCGTGGAAATCGTGATCCCTGCGAGTTCCCGAGATGCTAGGGCAGTGATTTAACCGCCCATCGTCGCTGTTGGATGGAAGCTGCTGTTTCTCTTCCCCGGTCAAGATGAACTTCGCCACCCCTACAATTTACCCAGCTTTACACGACGTCTAAAGCGCTTAACGTCTGGCTCTCTATGGATGTCTGTGGATTCACCTGCAGGGTATAGCCCTGTGTTGTCGGGTTCAGATATGGGAGGACCTGCGGATCATTGACGAAAATGTCGATATCGAAGCTTTCACGATGGTTTATCTGGAGCATAAGGGCGGTGTCACCGCCGGATAGTTTTGGTTATTGAGAGCTCCTGCTTCGGTTCGGCTTTTTCATCTTCCCGTGTTTCCCGCCTCGTTTGCCCGCCACATCCACAAGCCGCCGAAACGTAGGACACTCCATATGGGAGGGCGCCGGGCAATCGGCGACATGGCAGAGCGTAGCGCGTAGCGCCGTCAGTTCGCGGATTTTTTGGTCAATTTCGTCGGCCTTGGCGTGGATCACGTCACGCGAGATGTTTGGCGTTCCGTTCTTGCTGAACATCCCACCGATCTCCTCGAGCGAAAAGCCCGCCGATTTGCCCATTGCAATCAGTTTAAGCTGCAACAGCACTTCAGGCGGAAACTGTCGCCGCAATCCATGGCGGGAAATTGAGGAAATCAGTCCGGCTTCCTTGTAATAGCGCAGCGCCGAGGGCTTCATCCCACTCTTTGCCGCGACCTCTCCAATATCCAGAAATTTCATGCTTGACCTCAAGTCGGCTTGAAGTGGCAGCCTGCTCTCGAACGAATATCGAAGCAAGTAGGTGAGACTGTGGAACAGACAAAATCATTCGCATTGGAAAAGGAAAAAACCGGAATAACGGTCACATTGGCGCTCGCGATGCTGCTGGCCTCGCTCGGCACTAGCATCGCCAATATCGCACTGCCGGCGCTGGTTGACGCCTTCGCCGCACCATTTTTGCAGGTTCAGGCGGTGGTCGTGGCCTATCTCGCAGCCATGACCGTGTCCGTGGTGATCGCAGGTCGACTTGGGGACAGCCGCGGGCTGAAGCCGATGCTGGTGGTCGGTCTCGCCGTATTTGCCATCGCCTCACTGCTGTGCGCCATTGCACCGAACCTGTCGTTGCTGATCGGCGCGCGGGCGCTTCAGGGCGTAGGCGCGGCATTCCTGATGACGCTCGCCATGGCGCTGATGCGCCAGACCGCAAACGAAGCGCGTGTCGGACGCGCCATGGGCCTGCTCGGCACGGTGTCGGCGCTGGGCACCGCGCTCGGCCCTTCGCTCGGCGGGCTGCTGATACCGGTCGCGGGATGGCGCGGCATCTTCTGGGTGCAGGTGCCGCTGGCGGTTCTGGCGCTAGTGCTGGCAATCAGGCTGCTTCCGGCCGTTCCTGCCAAGGCAAAGGCGCTGTCTGTCACCCTTTGGTCGGTCATGACCCGGAACCTTGTTACCAATCTCCTCGTCAATATAGTGGTCGCTGCGGTCATGATGACGACGCTCGTGGTCGGTCCCTTCTATCTCGGCATCGCACTAGGCCTTACGGCGACACAGGTCGGCTTCGTCATGGCGGTCGGCCCGGTCATTTCCATCTTCAGCGGCGTTCCGTCCGGGCGGATGGTCGACGCTTAGGGCAGTGGCCGCATCCTCGCCATCGGCCTTGCCCTGCTGGCCGCCGGATCGTTCCTGCTGGCGCTTCTGCCAAATCGGATTGGCGTCACCGGTTATGTGATCTCCATCATCGTGCTGACGCCCGGCTATCAACTCTTCCAGGCCGCCAACAACACCGCCGCCCTGGCCGAGGTCTCCAAGGACCGCCGCGGCACGGTGTCGGGCTTGATCAGCCTGTCGCGCAATATCGGTTTGATTGCCGGTGCGTCTGCCATGGGGGCGGTCTTTGCCTTCGGCGTGGGGATGGAAGAGTTCGCGCGCGCAACCGCGTCGGCCATCGCCTCCGGAATGCGGTTGACCTTCCTGCTGGCGGGCGGAATGATGCTCGTTGCAATCGGGATTGCGATCAGACATAGCAACCCCATTCCTCCGCCTTGAGGTCGCTGGGAGAAGTGACAGCCGTCGGAAACGAAGTAACCGGCTTTGCCGTCGGCGACCGTGTCATGGGGATGTCGGCGGCGGGGCCTATGCCCAGTGTGCGCGGCTCGATAGCGGGATGGCGGCTGCCATTCCGACCGGGATGTCCTTCATCGAGGCGGCCGCAGTCATGGAAAACTTCGTCACGGGCTGGGAGGCTCTTGCACATCTCGGACAAACCGCAAAAAAGCGAGACCGTTCTCATTCATGCTGCTGCAGGCGGCATCGGATCGGCGGCAGTCCAGCCCGCCAAAGCGGCAGGAGCAACCGAGCTAGCCACCGCTTCGGCGGGCAACATCGGGAACGTGCTTTCGCAGGGCGCCGAAGCCGTGTTCGATTATCAGCGGTCGGACTTCGAGGCGGAGGTCGTCGATGCGACGGCATCCTGTGGGGTCGATCTGATCATCGACTTTGTCGGCGGGTCCTACCTCGTCCGCAACATTCGTAGTCTTGCTCCTGGTGGTCGGCTTGTCCAAGTGGGCCTGTTGGGGCGAGATGACAACGCCATCATTCCGCTCGGGACTGTCCTACAATCACTTGCAATTGCTGGGCACGGTCGTGAAATCCAGATCTCGCTCAGAAAAGAGAGCTATGATCCGCCGGTTCAGGGACGATGTGCTGCCAATGATGGGCAAAGAACTTCAGCCCGTTGTCGGGGCACTGTATCCGCTCTCAGCTACATCGGATGCCGATCGCCGGATGGAAGCCGGCGGAGTGTTCGGCAAGATCGTTCTTGACGATTTTCATGGGTGATGCCGGATACGCGGGGAGCTCTTGGACTGAGTGGAACTCGCGAATTGCATCGCGATAAGCCAAAAGATTGACCGCCGGTGAGTTTTGCCCAGCAGACTTTTGCACGAGGAAAGATGCCGGAGTGGTGGAGAGGGCCGCTGTGAACGGCCCTACCCCTGGAGCGCTGAATTTATAGCGTCCAGCCTCCGTCGATTGTCAGGCTCGATCCTGTCATGAAAGACGTGTCGGGACCCGTAAGATAGGCCACCATTCCCGCAATTTCTTTGGGGTCGGCAACGCGCTTCAAGGGGCTGCGGTCAGACAACATCTCAATGGCGCCGGCGTTCATGTCAGTGTCCGTTGGACCAGGTTGGATGTTGTTGACGGTGATGCGCCGCGGAGCCAGATCAAGGGCCAAGCCTTTCACCATCGCTGCGACCGCAGCCTTGGAGAATTGGTAGACGCTTGCTCCCGCCATTCCAGTCCGTTCCGCCGTGTTCGACCCGATCGTTATGACGCGGCCGCCATCCTTCATGTGCGGCACTGTGGACTGGATGGACAAGAAAACGCCGCGGATGTTGATGTCGATCATTAGATCGAGCTCTTCGAGAGTGACAGCATCCACCCTGTTGAGCCGCAAAATCCCTGCATTGACAACGACGGCGTCGATTGGCCCGAAGATGTCGACAGTCTTTGCCACCGCGCCACGAATGGCGGCAGCATCTGCGCTATTGGCCTGGATGGCCACCGCGCGGCGCCCACTCTTCTCGATCTCGTTCACGAGCGCCTGTGCGCTGTCCGGTCGCGAAACATATGTGAAGGCGACATCGTAGCCGTCTTTTGAAAGTCTTTCGACCGCAGCCGCGCCGATACCACGGGCACCTCCAAATACGAGGGCGGTCTTTCGTTCGTCGATTGTCATGGGATTCTCCTTTTATTGACAGATCAGTCCATAATTGAGCAAATCAAAAGCCTCCTTGTTGCGGAGGCCGCGTTATGGTTTTAGACGCTGTGTTGCAAATCGTGCCATCGCCTTCAGATCGAGAGCTTTTGCGCCGCCACGCGCAGCCACCTGCAGGCCGGTCATCGTCATCTGAATGAACGCGGTAGTTTCTTCAGCGTCGAGAACGGGATTGATTTCCCCCGAACGCTGCCCCTCCAACACTCTCTCCAATATGCGTCGACCTAACGCCGCACTGGCAGAGTTGCGGCGCGAATTAAGGTCCGGGTCTGTCACGCCAAACTCGCCAACTGATCCAACCCCCATGCACCCCAGCGCCCGCTCGCAATCGTCTTCCGACACAAGACCGGAAAGCAGGTCTTCGATGCCTTTTATAGGCGATGTCGGGCCGCTCAACCTCATGACATGCCCAGTGTTTGTCCGCTGCTGATAGGTATCCAGCGCTTCCAGATAAAGAGTACGTTTGTCGCCAAAGGCGCCGTAGAGGCTTTGTCTGCCGATGCCCATCGCCACACGCAGATCATCGGTAGAGGTCGCGGCAAATCCCTTTGCCCAGAACACCCTCAGGGCTTTCTCCAACGCTGCGTCGCGGTCAAATTCTCTCGGTCTTGCCATGCGGACGACGTACCAATTATTGATTGATCAGTCAATAATTAAATTCCCACCATGCGGCGGAGATATTCCGGGGCAAGTGCAACATGTTCGGGCGTCTATGAGAGTGCGAGCTTCCTGACTATGGCAAGCGCCGGCCGCCGGAGCGCGGTTTTCTGTCATATTCCGAATTTTGAGCGGTCTACGTGATCCCGGATTGACATCGAAGTTAATCGTGGATATTTTATATCCACGATTAGGAGATGCACCATGAAACTGAGCGAAGGCGTCGAGCAGGCCATTCACTGCACGGCATTCCTGGCGGGGCTGTCCGAAGACGGCGTCCTGTCGGCGGCAGCACTGGCTGAACTCCACGGCGTATCGACGAGCTACCTCCTCAAGCATCTGCAGGCGCTTTCCGGCGCCGGGATCGTCGCAACGACGCCGGGTCCGAAGGGTGGATATCGGCTGGCCAAGGCGCCAAAGGACATCACGATGCTCGACATCGTCCTCGCGGTCGAAGGACCAGCGCCCGCCTTCCGGTGCGCCGAGATCCGCCAGCGCGGGCCGAATCCACTTCCGGCGCGCTACTTCACTAAGCCCTGCCAAATCAACGCCGCGATGCTGAAAGCCGAGAAGGCCTATCGCGCAGAACTCGCCAAGGTGTCCGTCGCGGACCTTCTGGCGGACCTTGGTGCAGCCGACGACGGTGGCATCGCCGCCCGGGGATGCGCCTTCCTTGAACTCCACGAACGCAAGACGGGCAATCGCGCCTCGTCATAGGAGATAGCACCATGACCAAGATGAAAAAGGTCGTCGTCATCGGCGGCACGGGCCTGATCGGCTCGAAGGCAGTGAAGCTGCTACAGGACGCCGGCCACGAAGCCGTCGTCGCAAGCTCCCGCAACGGGATTAATGCCTACACGGGCGAAGGACTGGCCGAGGCGCTTGCGGGCGCCGACGCCGTCATCGACGTGTCGAACATGATGTCTTTCGATAAGGCCGTCATCACCGACTTCTTCGACAAGTCGAGCCGAAACCTGACACGTGCCGAACAAGCCGCGGGCGTGCGCCATCACGTCGTCCTCTCGATCGTCAACGCGGACCGCCTCGCCGCGAACTCATACATGGCCGGCAAACTCGCCCAAGAATACGCCGTCGCAGCATCGGGCCAGGCCTACACCATTGTGCGCGCGACACAGTTCCACGAATTCACGGAAACACTGGTGGGCGCCTACTCGGCCGACGGCGCAGTGAAAGTCCCGGATATCGACTTCCAGCCGATCGCGGCCGACGACGTCGCCGCTGCTTTGGTGGAAGCCGCGCTCGGGGAGCCGAAGAACGGATCCGTCGATCTTGCCGGGCCCGAACGGGGACCGTTCGAATCCTTCATCGGGACCTATCTCGACGCCAAGGGCGACGCTCGCCCGGTCAACGCCGACGCCGCCGTTGACTACTTCGGCGCTCCCGTTGTCGCCGGCTCACTGGTTCCCGACGGAGACTACGTCAAGGGTGCGATCACGATCGCCGAGTGGCTCAGAACATAGGAGGGAAACAATCATGAAGACCATCCTCCATGCCGCTTCAGCCCTTGCGGTCTCTCTGGCCACAGCTTCCGCTCATGACGTTGCCAAGCCTGGACTTGCATATGACACGAAGGACGCGAAGGTGACGCTGGTTTACGAGCATCCCCTCCCGGACGTTCCCGGAAAGAGCGTGAAGGGCGTCCTCGTCGAGTACGGCCCCGGCGGCTACAGTTCCGCTCATACGCATGCAAAATCCGCCTTGATCTATGCGACGGTTCTCGAAGGAGCCATCCAAAGCGCCGTGAACGGTGGCGAGACGAAGACCTTCATCGCCGGGCAGAACTTCACCGAGCTGCCGGGCGACCGCCACGACGTCAGCGCCAACGCCAGCAAGACCGAGCCGGCGAAGCTGCTTGCCGTCTTCGTCGTCGATACCGATGACACCGCCCTGACGACGCCGCGAAAGCCGTAGCGCTACCTACCAGACCTACCCCCTCACCTAGCACAAGCAACGACGGTTTCACCGGCGAACGGAGAACCGTGTCCACGAGAAAGGAAAACAAAATGTCCCGCATGAACTGGTCCGAAGTCGCCCCCGAGGGTGCCAAGGCGCTCTTCGGCGTCCATCACTACGTCACCAAGAAAACGAACTTGCCTGAGGAGCTGATTCATCTCGTCTTCCTGCGCGTGTCGCAGATCAACGGCTGCGCCCATTGCATCGACATGCATAGTCGCGATCTGCGCAAGACGATGTCCGTCGATAAGATCACGCTTGTTCCTGTCTGGGATGAGGTGCCTCACCTGTTTAGCGACCAGGAACGAGCAGCACTGGCCTGGGCTGAAGAAGTCACGAATGTCAGCCAGACCCACGCCTCGGACGAGGCCTATGCCGCCGCAGCCGCAGCTTTCGAACCGAAGGACCTCGTCGATCTGACGATCACGATCGCTGCGATGAACGCGTTCAATCGTCTCGGAGCGCCATTCCGGCTTCCGGTTGCAGCCAAGGCGTGATCGCGCTAACAGTGCAACCGCATAGGCACCTCCCTGCCGGGCCGTCGAGGTCCGACAGGGTGTTTCGACCTGCAGATGCGACCATCCCGGTCGCCATCTCCCAGACACGGAAGGCATTATCCGGATCGAACACTTCAGAGTGTTTATGAAGGTGAGCCGCTGTTTTACTCCTGCGTGGAACCGACTGACCACGATGTAGCAGGCCTTCGACTGACCGAAGGCCTCGCCTGACAACACCGCAAATCACTCGTGTGCCGATATGCGCTCAGCCTCGACGATCACCTACTGACAAGCCCGTTAAATGCTCAGAAAGCAGCCAGAGCCGTTCAGCAGCCTGTGGATCCATGGCCCAAGGCGCCACACCTCTGGTCCCATCCGTCTCCGCCTGCGGCAGGGCGACTTCGCAATCTTCGCAGTAGACGCCACCAATACCGTTGAGTTCGGGTCGCGTTGCTGCCCAGACGCTTGTTGCTGCCCCTTGTTCCGGCGTCTTGAGATCACGCGATGGATCGACTCGACGATTGCCATCCTCATCGTAGACATCAAAAGAGTTGATCTCGTCTTCGGTAAGATGGCGGGCGAGATCGGTCAGGATGATGCCCGGGTGCAAGGAAAATGACCGTACGCCACACCCTGCTCCAAGCCGATCAAGTTCAAGCGCAAACAGAGCATTTGCCGTCTTCGCCTGGCCATAGGCCTGCCACTTGTCATAAGGGCGAGCCTTGAAATCAATGTCGTCGAAATCGACTGGACCGATTTGATGGCCGCGCGATGACACTGAGACCACCCGCGCGTTGCCAGCCTTGACCAGCGCAGGCCACAGGCCTGCAACCAACCGGAAATGGCCGAGATGATTGGTGGCAAACTGGCTCTCGTGCCCAGCCTGATCCCGGGCAAGCGGTGTCGCCATGATGCCGGCGCTGTTGACCAGGATTGAGATGGGCATGCCCGCCGCAACGATCCTGTCAACAAAGGCGGCAACCGATGCGGGATCCGCAAGATCCATCGCTTCGATAACAACATTGTCGATACCGGCAAGTGTGCGTTCGGCCTTTTCGCGATTGCGAGCCGGTACGATGACACGAGCGCCGGCACCAGCGAGCGCCCGCGTCGTCTCGACGCCGAGACCGGAATAGCCGCCGGTGACAATCGCCGTCTTGCCGGAAAGGTCGATACCCTCGGTGACCTCGCGTGCCGTGCTGGATGCGCTGAAACGAGATCCAATAGGTTTCTGTTCGGACATGTTGTTACTCCTTCATTTGTGGCTCTGGTGTCCGTCCCCTATATCGGGTAGCTTCTCGGAGTCCCCAGCCTGCAGGATCCGGATTTCTGTCGTGATCGTCCAAAACATCCAGGATCCCCTGTCCGACGTGCTCAGCGCCATCGATGCGCGTGCGCTGTTCTCCGTGCGTTTTGCAGCCGGAGGCGCGTGGTCTGTTGCTTTTCCACCACCGGGCTACCTCAAGTTCAACGCAGTCCGTGAAGGCGTTGCCTGGCTGATCTCGGAGGGAGAGGCACCGTTGCGCATTGAAGCCGGCGATTGTCTTGTGGTCAGCGGCAAGGCGTTTACGCTTTGCAGCGATCCCAACGTGACGCCGATAGCGGCGGCAGAGGTATTCGCCGGGGGTAATCTCGATGTCTCAGTGGGCGATGGTCGGGATTTCGTGCTCCTCGGCGGCAGCGTCAACCTCGATACCGTCGATGGCTCACTCCTCACCGACGCCCTGCCGCCTGTTGTAGTGATTGACCACGAAGAGGCCGGACCGATTGGCTGGCTGCTCGAACAGTTGGAGCTGGAGTGGAACAGCGCAGCACCGGGTGCTCGCGTCGCCTGCAACGACCTGCTGCGTCTGGTGTTTATCCATGTCCTGCGTGCCTATATGGCGCGCCAGATATCACAGCATCCCGGCTGGCTCGCCGGCCTTGCGGATGCTCGTCTGGCGCCGGCACTGCGGGCCATCCACGCCGATCCATCGCGCCGCTGGACGGTAGAAGCACTGGCGTCTCTTGCCGGCCAGTCCCGCTCCGGATTTGCCGAAAGATTTCGTGCCACCGTCGGAGCATCGCCGATCGACTATCTCGCGAACTGGAGGATGCGGCTTGCCGCCGCCCGGCTGCGGCGTGGCAACGAGCCACTGCCACGGATTGCACAGTCGCTCGGCTATGGATCCGACAGCGCTTTTGCCGCCAGCTTCCGCCGCGCCATCGGCCAATCGCCGGCGCGTTACCGTTTCCTGTATCGCGACAAGATGCAGAGTGAGGTTGTCAAGTCGTGACTGCTGGTTTGCCACTAGCCGGTCTGGTGCGCAGGCAGATGCAGCGTTGCAGCAAGTCCTCATTGTTTGCGACCGCTTTCAATTTGGACATACTCCGCATCATACGCCCTGAACGGATACGAAATAACCATCCGTGTAACATGAAGATGTTAGCCGCACGCAATGAGTCGTGGATTTTCGCACCAAATGGTGCTATACGAGCTACTCATTTACGGGGCTGGAACATGCGATCAACCATAAATATCGACGACAATCTTATGGAACGGGCCAAGTCCCTCACGGGCACCAAAGAAACAGCAGCTCTCGTGCGGCAAGCGCTGGAGACACTTGTGCGTGTGGAATCCGGCAAACGGCTGATCGCGCTTGGCGGCTCTATGCCTGAGGCTGAAGCGTCGCCGCGCCGACGGAGCGACGTGGCAAAGTGATCCTGGTAGACACCTCGATCTGGATAGATCATTTTCGATACGATGACTCAGAACTACGAAAAATCATCAATGATGACCAGCTGCTCTGCCACCCTTTCGTTGTAGGCGAATTGGCGCTCGGCAGCTTAAGAGAGCGGGCTGCAGTTTTAGAGTTCCTAACAGCTCAACGCGAGGCGCTAATCGCGACCCATGCAGAAGTAATGACGGTCATTGATCGTCATTCGATATTCAGCATGGGGATTGGTTACACAGATGCGCATTTACTTACTTCAACGTTGCTCGACCGGCGATCAAGCTTATGGACAAGAGATAAGCGCCTAGCGGCCGCAGCGCAAAAAGTTGGTGCGGCACTTTACCCGCACGCGCAAGCCTCTCATTAGCCCAGTAACGCAGGACGGCCAGCAATATTGTGGCTCTTGATGAGAGGTGGACCGCTGCCCCCCACACCGCAGAAGTAGGAATCTACCCTGACAGACCGTTGCGCTATCACGAACTCTCCGTAAGTTTCGTCTTAAAACCATCTTTCGCTTCGGCTGAAAGTGGACAAAGAGTGACTTTAGCTTAACGTCGCGAACGCATCGGGCGGGCTCAAGGTGGATTAGGCGTGGGCTTCTTCGGGACATTTGATAGCCTGCATCACGGTTTTCAACCTCAGCCGGATTGTCACCAATAGGTTGGGGGCCATCGCCCGCGCGGATTATCTCATGCCAGCTGGAACGATGTAACAATGCATGTGCTTCTTTAGAGTGATACGGTACCAGCCGTCCTGGACCTCGTACCCCCGGTGATCGATGACAATATTTACCGTCCGACACGTCACGTCCTATCGTTATAAACGGCCGGTTGAGTTCGGAGAGCACAGACTTTTGTTCAGACCGAGAGACAGTTTCGATCAGACGCTGCTGAGCTCCCGACTCCTCATCGACCCGGAACCGGACTATCTTCGTTGGATCCATGATGTGTTCGGAAACTGCGTCGCAGTCATCGGCTTTGCTCAACCCTCACGTGAGCTCCGCTTCGAAACCGTCATTCGCCTTGACCATACACCCTATGTCGCAATTGATCTGCAAATCGATCAGGACGCTTTGACTTACCCGTTTTCATATGATCCAGACGAAGCGCTGGATCTGGAACGAACCATCCAGCGCCATTACGCTGATCCACATGATCAGGTCGGTAAATGGGCGCGCCAATTCGTGCGTATCGGGCAACCCACTGAAACCGGGCACCTGCTGATGACGTTGTGCTACGCCATCCATGAAAGTTTCATCTATGCCCGACGACAAGAGCATGGAACGCAAGCGCCGACCGAGACGCTGCAGCTTCGAAAGGGAACCTGCCGCGACTTCGCGCTACTTATGATGGAGGCCGCTCGATCACTTGGGTTCGCGGCCAGGTTCGTCACGGGCTATATCTACGTTCCAGACCGAGACGGATCCACCACCCTTGGCGGCGGTTCCACCCATGCGTGGTGCCAGATCTATTTGCCAGGCGCCGGTTGGGCTGAGTTCGACCCAACCAACGGTATCGTGGGCAACCATGATCTTATCCGTGTTGGGGTGGCGCGGGATCCGAAGCAGGCAGTTCCTTTGTGGGGAAGTTACGACGGAACAGCCGCTGACTACGAGGGCATGTCAGTCCAGGTCAACGTCACAACGGATGATCGCATCGAAACTGTGCTCACCTGATCGGAACGCATTGCCTATCCTGGCGTTTGCCGCCCAAGCTAGTCTCACGGCAATTCGCAGGCGCAACTGAATTTTAGGATGAAAATACCTCGACCGGGTGAACCGACACTTCTTCGCGCCTGCGCCGAACATTCTCTGGCTTTCTGATTTCACGTATGTGGCCACTTGGCAGGGCTTCGTTTACGTCGCGTTCGTGATCGATGCCTTCGCTCGCCGCATCGACGGTTGGCGAGCAGGCAGGACTGTCCATGCGGACTTCGTTCTCGATGCCCTGGACCCTAGGTGACGATTTCACCGGCTAGGAAGACGATCTCGTTCCTGATGGTCGGTTCGTAAATGATGATTTCAGCCGTAAGCACGCCGATGTCGTCGGGGGTGGTCAACGTGACGGCAGTATCGGAGCTTCCGAGCGCGTTGACCTTGTTCTTTTCCAAGACATGGAAAACAGGTGCGCAACACCAGTTTTGATCTCGGGCTGTCGGAAGCCCTTGCTCTATCGGGCCTCATGATCACTCACTCAGCCTGCCTCAACGTCGAAACCGCACTCTTTGGAACTTTTGGTGGTCGCCGTTCTTCGGCGAAGCGTTTTACTTGATGGATAAGGATACGCCCGAGACGGCGGCTCCTATCCTCGACGAGCATCACAACGGTATGATGCGACTTAACTGATCCCTTCAATTATGAATGACCTATAGTCCCCACCGAGAAAGCGATGGCGTACCGCAGCCTGGTAGTCGGAACTGTTGTAGAAGGTGCGAGCGGCCTCCATAGTGGGAAAGCTGACCATTACCACGCCTTCGGGAGCGGCACCTTCAAGGATATCTTGAGGACCGTGCGCGGCAAGTACAGTTCCTCCTGATCCAGCCAGCAGTGGTCTTAACATTTCAGCGTATGTCTGCATTTCCGCAGCGTTACGGGTTCGGTCCTGGATGAAAATTGCATAAGCTGTCACGCTGAAATCTCCTTGGAACTGAGGCTTGGCCGATCGCGGATGACGACCTCTCCTGATGAATTAGAGTTGATAGATGGACTGGTCGAGATACGGCGTAGCCTGTAGAAATCGATGACACTCCCGATTTATGGCCGTCCGGTATACTCCATCCATTGAACCGGAAAATTGGGAGCCGGATCTCGGATCAGGTCCAACTTGGTTGGTGCCATATCCAATCCGCCTCCCCCACCGATGTCAGATCGTCGTCACGTTGATAACCACGTCGATGTTGCCCCTCACCGCGTTCGAATACGGACACGTCGCATGCGCCTCCCGTACAATCTCTTCAGCCGAAGCCTGATCGAGACCTGTGATCGTAACGTTGAGCGCTACAGAAAGTACGAAACCACCGCTTCCATTAGGCGAAAAGCCGACCTCTGCCACCACCACGATGTCATCGTCCGAAACCCTGTTCGCAATGTTGCGAGTGACGTAGATCACTGCGGTTTCGAAGCAGGCCGCATAGCCGGCCGCGAACAACTGCTCCGGATTGGTCGCTCCGCCCTTGCCACCCATCGTCACTGGCAGGGCCAGCGGGAGGTCAAGCAAGCCGTCTTCGCTCCTGACGTTGCCACTGCGACCACCGATAGCAGTGACCCTTGTGCTGTAAAGTGGGCTCATCGATTAGCACCCATCAGAGCATTTCCGACATGCCGAACGAAGTCAGCATTTGGTTCTGAATTGGGCGTACCGCTTCGTTCAGCGAATGAACACCGAAGTCCAAACCTTCAGGCATGACGACCGTCCGCAACGGACGGCGCTCTGTAGTTTCGACCAGTTTCGCGATGGCGTCTGCCACAAGCTGGGGTCGAGGGGGATTGGCTTCGTCCTGCCCATCGTTGGCGTGAGCCTTGATCTGCCCTGGAACAGCAGCGACGTCGCCGTACGCCGTAAGCACGGCCTGGTCCGATGGCTCGGGGCTCGAAGAGATGAGGTTGCTCGGGAATGGGCCAGGCTCAACGATAACAGAGTCGATACCAAAACCCTTCAGTTCGTAGCGATAGGCTTCGGCAAGCGCTTCTAGCGCGAACTTGCTTGCGGAGTATGTGCCGAAGAATGGAAAGACCACGCGTCCCATCAGCGATGTTACATGGACAAGAAGGCCGCTGCCAGCGGCGCGCATATGCGGTAAAACGGCACGATCCGTGCGTACGGCGCCGAAGAAATTGACAGAAAAGAGCCGTTCAACATCCGCGACAGTATAGGCTTCCGTGATCCCAACGGGCATCAGCCCGGCGTTATTGATCAGGACGTCAATCTTGCCGTACCGCTTGACGACCTTTTCGATCGCAGCATCCACAGAAGCTTCGTTTGCGACGTCCATTTCAAGGACTTCCAGCCCATGTCCTTCGCTCATAGCCGCCTCGATGAGATCGGTTCGCACCTTTGCATTTCGTCCTTCGACGTCCCGCATGGTCGCAACGACCGTATGACCCCGCCGTGCGAGTTCCAATACGGTTAGGTTTCCAAAACCGCTGCTTGCGCCGGTGACTACAATGACTTTTCCGCTCATCTCATTTTCCTTTGTAAAATTTGAAGCTGCACTAGCGCTATAGACAGACCTGTATGTACTTGCAACCAAAATTTTTACAGACTAGTCTGTCTCGACCCAGAAAAAGACTTGAGGCTTGGAAGATGCAAAGGAAAGGTGTGGTCGCGTTTGTGAACGTGGACGAGCAATCGCTCGATGCGCTCGCCCCGCGGGAACGAATTTTAAAGACGGCGTCGGACCTCTTCTACCGACTCAGTATCAATTCGGTCGGGATCGATCGGATCATCGCCGAAAGCGGCGTGGCCAAGATGACCTTCTACAAGCACTTTCCTTCCAAGGCGGCGCTGATATCCGCGTATCTGCGCTACAAGAGCATCATCTGGTTTCAGATGCTTGCGAGTGCAACGGAAGAGCCTGGTCTCTCGCCGGTAGAAAGGGTGCTCGCTATTTTTGATGCGCTGGACAAGCCCCTTCGCGCGCTTTCGTTCCGCGGATGTTCTTTTACAAGAGGACTGGCTGAGTTTGGACCCGAAGCTAATACCCCGGAAGTGCAGGCGACCATTGCCGAGTATTTCAAGCAATTGCATGACTTTGTTTCGTCACTCATTGAGCCATTGCGGTTGTCGGACCATGAACGCGCTGTGATCCAGATCTTATCACTTATCCAGGGCTCGTTTGTAATGGCGCAATCGCTTCCAGATCCTCGAATTGTCGAGGCAAATCGAGAGGCAGCACAAATTTTGCTTATCAACGAATTAGGACGGACGCCCCGATAGCGGGATGTCTATTACGCACTAGACAGTGTGCAAAAGGCATTAGATTCCCGATTCAATGCGGCATAACGCCATTCAAAAGCATTTCCAAGCAGTAAATTGCCCCGAGGTTCATAGGCACCATCGGGTTAGATTTTCTGCTGATTCATGAACTCGACGAGCGACAGCGTTGCGCTTCTGACGTGCTTGCGCATTCGATTTGCTCATAGTGCTCTTCCTTCCTCAAACTAGGGAAGAAGGCGTCTAGATCTCGGGGGCTAGTCCGACTCTACTTGGTCAATCGCGATCAATTTCCTTTGTTGCAACCAGTTTCGCAGCCGCCTCATTGGCTCTAACCAAGGCGCCCCTCATGGCCGTTCCTACGGCCAGTTCGGATGCAAAAGCACCGATAAATTCGTCGCCCGCACCGTGCGTGCTTTCTACCTTGATCTTCAAACCCTCGATCACAATCTCTCCTCCCTCACCGTTGGCATAGGCCACACCCGCACCACCAGCGGTAACCACGACCTCCGGAAAGGTCCGCGCAAGTGCGTGCGCCGCCTCAAGTGCGCCATCGAGCGTCTCAACCACGGAGACTCCTGCGAGTGTTTCGGCCTCGATGGCGTTCACGACGATGATATCGATAAGTTGCTGTAGCTCGTTCGAAAGGGCACGCGCGGGTGCTGCATTAATCACCACACGACCGCCAGCTAGTTTTACGACTTTTGCTGCAGCGATATTGGCCGCATCCGGAATCTCGTTTTGCAAAACCAGAATTGTTGTCCTATCGAGCAGTTCGCGCGCCGCCACGACATCTTGATGGCCGAGTGTCAGGTTGCTTCCCGACACAATAACGGCGCCGTAATCGCCCTCGTCATCAAATATGGCAACGCTCATGCCAGTGGATTGGGATGCGTCGCGCCGAACGAAGGTATGATCGACGCTTTTGCGTTCCAAATTGGCGAGCAGGAACCGGCCAAAATCATCATCTGCGACGGCGCCGATTATTGATGTCGCCACGCCGGTGCGAGCTGCAGAAACCGCCTGATTTCCGCCCTTGCCGCCGCTTTTGGGGTGCCATGACGTGCCAGTCACCGTCTCGCCCTTGCGTGGCCGTGATGGGCCCATGACGGCAATATCATAATGCAGACTGCCGAAAACGGTGACGATAGGCGACGATTTCATGAAGGTTTATCTTTCCGTTTGGATTTGACGGCAGACATGGTCCGGTCAAGGTTTCGTTCAGCCGATTGATAGTCGCGTTGCGCGACTGCCATGAAGACGGCGTCGAGGATATTCAGCTGCGCGATGCGAGCCGCGGCGTTTTCGCCCATGAGAGGCGAGCCCTGCGCAGTGGAACAGAGGACAACATCTGCGGCTTGTGCCAGGGCAGAGGAGTTGTAATTGGTTACCGCGATTGTCTGCGCGCCATTGCGCTTGGCGACTTGAAGCGCTTCGATGATGGCCGTGGTATTGCCTGAATGGGAAAAGCCGATGGCGATATCGCCTTCGGACAACAGGGCTGCCGACATCAGCATCATGTGCACATCGTCAAACACGCTGGCGCGCACGCCGATTCTCAGGAATTTATGGGCGACGTCGCGTGCGATCTGCGCCGAACCGCCGACGCCATAGAAATCCCGATTTTTTGCGCAATGGATGAGGTCTGCGGCCTTGTCGAACGCGACCATATCGAGGATCGAGAGGGTTTCTTCGAGGGCATGGATCGATGTGCGAAAAACCTTTTGCACGATCTCCAGCGACGTATCATCTACCGAGAGTTCTTGGTGCATTTCCGCAGTCGGCTGGCGGTTATACTGGCTTACGGCCGTTCGGAAATCGCGATAACCGGCAAAGCCCAGCTTCTTGGTGATCTTCACCACCATGGCTTCAGAGACACCGGCATCGTCTGCGATCTGTTTCAGCGATGTCTCATCGCTGAAATCACGCATGGCAAATACGGTATCGACAACCTTCGCTTCGAGAGGCGTCAGCAGCGGCATCATCATGCGGATGCGTGGGCCGACGGCCTTTGTGTCGAAGCTTTCGGAATTCATTCTCTTCCCCTTGTCGCGCGATCAATCATCATTGCGACGAGGATTATAAGACCGGTGGCGAGCAGTTGATAGAAGGCCTGAACATTCATCAACGTCAAACCATTGCGCATTGCACCCAAAATGATCGCGCCCAGAATTGTGCCGAATATACTGCCCTTGCCGCCCATCAAAGATGCGCCGCCGATGGCCGCTGCTGCGATGGCATCCAGTTCCCAAAGGTTGCCGAGGATCGGCTCGGCTGCACCAAGGCGACCGATGAGGATGAGCGAGGCAAGTGCCGCAAGACCACCGGAAATTACATAGGCCGTGATCTTGGTGCGGGCGATCGGAACGCCCGCGACATACGCCGCCTCTTCATTGCCACCAACTGCCATCAGATATTCGCCGATGGGCGTCTTCTTGAGTAATATCCACGCGGCAATGGCGACGGCAGCGACGATCAAAACAGGGGTCGGAATGCCGAGGAAATTGCCGTTGAACAGCGACCGGAACCCGGCGGGAATACCGAGAACAGGATTGCCGCCGGTGTAGATCAGCGCGATGGCGCGGTAGGTGCTGAGCGTGCCGAGTGTCACGATAAAGGGTTGGAGGCCGACATAGGCAACAAGGCCGCCATTTATGAGGCCGCAGAGAACACCAATGCCTAGACCCGCGAGGATCGCTAGCGGTATCGGTGTCCCCGCGACGAGCAGGCTGGCAGTGACGACAGCAGAGATCGCAGCCGTCGGGCCAACCGACAGATCGATGCCGCCGGAGATGATGACCAGCGTCATGCCAAGCGCCAGGCAGGCATTGATGCTGGACTGCTGAAGAATGTTGACGAGGTTTCTCTCCGAAATGAAGCCCGGAACCAGTGCGGCAAACACCGCCATGATGACGATGAGACCAATCAGCGTTCCGGCATCGCGTAGCGAAAACGAGAAGCGGCGGAAGGCCGGAGCGGAGGTGGCGGGGGAATTGGAAGTGCTGGTCATGGGTTGTCCTGTAGGTTCACACGGGTCGCGCAATGCGCGCGTCATCCGCATCGGCATTCGCGCCTGGAATGGCATGCGCGACAATCGCGCTTTCGCTCAGTTGATCACGTTCAATTGTCGCAGCAATCCGCCCTTCGCGCATGACCAGCACGCGGTCAGACAGTCGAATGACTTCCGGCAGTTCGGAGGAAACGACAATGATGGAATGGCCCTCACGGGCGAGGTCTTCGATCAGGTGATAGATTTCCGACTTGGCTCCGACATCGATGCCGCGTGTCGGTTCATCAAACAGCAAAATTTGCGATTTCGCCGCCAGCCAGCGCGCGATAATCGCCTTTTGCTGGTTGCCGCCGCTGAACAGGCGGATAGGGCGATCCAGCTGGAAAGGTCGCAGATTGACGCGCTTCAACAAATCCTTTGCAGTGGCGCGCAGTTTGGAATTGTTGATCATACCCCCAGACGAGAAACTGCCGAGGGACGCCAGTGCCATATTGGTGGCGACGGGACGCAAGGGAATGATGCCTTCGCGCTTGCGCTCTTCTGGCACCAGCCCGATACCGGCGGCAATCGCATCGCGCGGATTGGCAAAGCTTTGCTCCTTGCCGTCGATGCTGATCGATCCTGCGCTCAAGCGGTCGACACCTGCCAGCAGACGCAAAAGTTCCGTGCGGCCAGAGCCGACGAGCCCGGCGATGCCGAGAACTTCACCCTTATGTAAAGTGAAGGACACATCACGAATTCTGGTGGACGAAGACAGGTTTTTGGCTTCGAGCTTGACGGCGTCAGTGACGAAGGAATTATGCTCTTCCTGCATCAATTCTCGACCGACCATCTTGGCGATTACATCGGTTTCCGAGACCTTGGCAAGATCGACAATGTCCACCAGCTTGCCATCGCGCATGATGCTGGAGCGTTGGCAGATGCGGAACACCTCATCCATCTTGTGCGACACATAGATAATGGAAACGCCGTTTTGCGAGAGGCTGGCGATAACCTCGGCCAAACGATCAAACTCGCTGGGTGTCAGGCTCGATGTCGGCTCGTCCATGGCGATGACCTTCGCCTTGTCGAGAAGAGCACGACCAATTTCAACGATCTGGCGCTGCGCGACCTTCAGTGACGATATTGGCGCCGATGGATCAATAGTCTTGTCGATCATAGCAAGTGCTTCGGCAGCACGGGCTTCCTGCTCGCGGCGGGAGACAAACATCCCGCCCATATGCGTCAGCGAATGTCCCAGAAACATGTTCTGGGCGACGCTCAAATGCGGCACCTGCTGAAGTTCCTGATGGATCATGGCGATACCGGCGGCGCGAGCGTCCATCGGCTTTTTGAAGGCAACCGCCTCACCATCCACGAAAACGGAGCCGGATGTGGGGCGAAACACGCCGGACAGAATGCGCAAAAGCGTCGATTTGCCGGCACCGTTTTCACCGAGGAGTCCATGGATTTCGCCGGGAGCCAAGTCAAACGAAACGTCCGTCAGCGCGTTTACGCCGGGAAAGCTCTTGGAAATCGTCTCGAATCTCAGTCGTGGCGTCATCGTTCCATCTCTCAGGCTAATGAAGATGCCGAGGATAAGTCGGCATCTCCTTGAGCGTTGATTACTTTATAGTCTTGGCGTCTTCCATCAGCACGGCGCGCACATCGACGCCCTCGCCCTGATAGCGGCTGAGATTATCGGAAGTGATCAGCGCTTGCGGGGTGGCGACCACGCGCGGCAACTTCTGGCCGGCAACAAGACGCAAGGCGGTTTCCAGAGCGACTTCACCCGTCAGAACCGGGAAGCTGTCCACGGTGCCGGTGAGTTCGCCCGCCTTGATGGAGGCATAAGCGTCAGAGATACCATCAGTGCCGAACACCGCGACCTTGCCCGCGAGACCAGCGGCCTTAACCGCTTCGACAATGCCCAGCGCCATGCCGTCATTATTGGCGTAGAAACCAATCAGGTCAGGATGCTGATTAAGGATGTTGGTTGCAGCATCGTAAGAGGCTTGACGATCCCAGTTGCCGGGAACGCTGGCAACGACCTGGAACTTGTCGTTCTGGGTGATCGTAGACTTGAAGCCGTCAGTGCGCTGAACGGCGGCGTAAACGCCAGCCTGACCTTCAACAATGGCAACCTTGCCGCCCTTCGGACGGTTTTCGATAAACCACTTGGCAACGCGCACACCATTATCGCGCTGAACGTTACCGACATAATGCTCAGCCTGTGGGATCACGGCATCATTAACGTTGACGACCGGGACATTGGCGGCCTTGGCCTGCTCGATAACCGGCTGAAGATTGGCATCCGTCTGCGGCGAAACGAGCAGAACATTGTAACCCTGCGTGATCATGCCTTCGGCAATCGTTAACTGGCCCAACTGATCGCCTTCGCTCTGAGCTGCCTGATAGGCAACCGGCACACCGACCTTTTTGCCGAAGGCTTCATAACCTTCGCCCAGAGAACGCCAGTATTCGTTGGTCAGCGTCTTGGAAACCGCTCCAGCCTTCGTGCCCTCGGGCAATTTCGGGAAAGGCCCGAGCTTGGCTTCGAGTTGCGACCAGTCCAGCCGGTCCTTTTCGGTGTCGGAATTGAGCGGCGCAAGTTCCTGCGCGAAAGCGGCGCTGAACAGCAAGCTGACAGCAAACCCGGCAGCTATGGTTGTCTTCAACAGGGTCTTCATCGGTTTCCTCCCGGATGGTTTCTGGGCACACCTCCGGCGTGCCTGTGGTTGAAAGGTTGAAAATTGGGGAATGTCAGCGCCCGCTCAGTGTCAGCCGAGCATCAGCTCCTGAACGATCGCCTGCGCAGATACCGCGTCCTGACGGTCAACCGCACCAGACAGGCGATTGTCCTGTTCAATGCGATCAACGATTTTCATCATACGCTTGACAGTCTGGATATTCACTTCGCATTCGTGAACAGGGTCGAGGCCGGTCATGTCAGGAAACGTGTCGAAATAGATCGCACCATCATAACCATCCTTGCGAATCTGGCGCAGAAGCTCGATCGTCTGTTGCGTATGAACCGCCCCAACCATCAGGCCGTCGTCGCGCTTGGCGTAACCGTCATTGAGGTGAACACCAAGAACGCGGCTGTAGCGGGCGATCAAGGCTGCGGCAAAAGCGGGCTGTTCATCCGCATAGAGTACATGGGCGAAATCAAGCGTCACGCCAAGGTTGGGCATATCCACATCCTTGATGGCCAGAAGCGTCGTCGCGCAATCGGGCATCAGACTATAGGAACGCGGTTCGTTCGGCTTGTATTCGATGCTGATCTGACAATCCGGGTCATGTGCACAAACTTCACGAATTCCATCAATCTCGTGTTGCCACAGCGTATGGTAGTCGGCCTGGAAGGCGTAGTCGAAACCATCCTGCCCCAGCCACAGCGTCATCAGGTTACTGCCAGCGGCGCGCGCGGCATCAATGCCCTTCTTCGTCAGCTCGATCGCTTCACGCCGCACAGCCGCATCAGGATTGGTGAAAGCACCGATCTTGAAAGCCGGATTGGTGTAGTAGCGCATGGCGAAGCCATTGATTGCAAGGCCGAGATCGCCGATCTGGCGGGCAAGAAGTGCCGGATCATCGGCCACATGATCAGGATAATTGAGGTCGAGATCCGTCAGACCATCAACCTTTGCAGCGCGCTTTGCCATCTGCAGCATGGTCGGCTTGCCGGAAAGATCAGGCCACTCGGCAGCAGGCTTCGAGGCGAAGGAATTCAGTCGGGTGGCGAATTTCAATTGGGTCACTGCTCTTGCTCACTTCGGTCGTTGTTGACGCAACTTCACAAATTAAAACTAATTTGTAAAGCAATATGTGTTGTGCATCGCATCAATTCGTTTTGGTGACGCCGTTTTTCGAACTTTTCCGAGCCATCAAAACGCGCGAAATCCAGCCGTCGAGATCCCCGCAGCCATAGATATTCGGAGCATGACAAAGGCCACGAGTTGCGCAGCGAAATCCGGTGGCGTCAGCGCGCCATCGCGGCCTCGATTTCAGAAAGCATCGGCATTGCGGGGGCCGTGCCGCGCCGGGTCACGGCAATACCGGCGGTCGCGCAACCGAATCGCACCGCCTGAAGCGGCCCAGCGCCGCGCGAGAGCGCAGCCGCGAAACCACCCACGAAAGCATCCCCAACACCGGTTGTATCAATAGCAGGACCGCAGGAAACGGCTGGAACATCCACCGATTGCCCCGGCGCATGAAACAACACGCCCCGCCCTCCAAGCGTGATGACGGCCACACCAACGCCGCGAGACAGGAAAATCTCGCCAGCACGTTCGGCATGATCAATCGTATCGATGGGAAAACCGACAAGCGCGGCGGCTTCTGTTTCGTTGGGAATGATGAAGTCGCAAACGCTGTAAATGTCTTCCGGGAAGGCTTCGGCCGGCGCGGGATTGAAAATCGTCGTGACACCTGCACTGCGCGCGATTTCCAGCGCATAACGCGCAGCCTCCACCGGCTGTTCTAGCTGGGTAACAAAAGCTGAGGATTGCGCAATGGTATCGCGTGCCGCCTCTACATCGCCGGCGCCTATCGTGCCTGCGGCTCCAGCATAGACAATGATAGCGTTGTCGCCCGTGCTGTCATTGACGTAGATGAATGCAGCACCGGTCGGCTGATAGTCCATGACCGTCAGCTTGGCCGTCACTCCGGCATCTTCATACGTCTTCAGCGCCAAATCACCGAATGTGTCGCGGCCAATCTTGGAAATGAAAGACTCCTGCGCGCCGGCACGCGCCGCGGCGACGGCTTGGTTGGACCCCTTGCCGCCCGGACCGACCGCGAAACCGCTACCGGTAATGGTTTCGCCCAAAGCAGGCATGCGGGGTGCGAGATAGGCTGTATCGGCAACAAAAACCCCAAGAATGGAAACCTTAGTTTTCATTCCAGGCCTCATTTTACGGCCCCCGCAGTGAGGCCCTTCACGATGTAACGTTCCAGGAAGATGCCGACCAGAACCAGCGGCATGATGGCCGCCGTCGCAATCGCCGCCATCGACCACCAGTTGATGCCCTGCGACCCCGTCTGGCTGGCCACCATAACCGGTAGCGTCTTGGCATTCGAACTCGTTAAAAGAGCCGCGAAGAAATATTCGTTCCAGCAAAGAATGACCGAAAGGATGAAGGCCGCGACCATGCCGGGCAAGGCGATGGGCAAAACGATGCGCAAAAACGCACCCCAGATCGAGCAACCATCCACAAGCGCTGCCTGCTCCAGCTCCACCGGGATCGTGTCGAACTGATCGCGCATGATCCAGATGACGATCGGCAGAACCATCAGCGTATAGACGAGGATAAGGCCAACCAGGGTGTCAAGAAGCATGAGGTGCTTGTAGAGAACCAGAAACGGCATCGCCAACACGACGGGGGGAAGGATGAGCTGGGACAGGAAGAAGAAGGAAATGTCCTTGTTCTTCATCCAGAGGAATTTGTAGGAAAAGCGGCTGAGGCCGTAGGCCGCCAGCGAGCCGATCAGCACAGCCAGAAACGATGCGCCAGCCGAGGCCACAATGCTGTTGAAAAACCGGCGCATGAATTCATCGCGCACCGTCGATTGCGAAAAGATCGTATCCGGCGACAAGCCCAGCGAGCGCCAGCCTTTCCAGTCCGGCGTAAAATCCACGAAGGGAATGAGATGGCCCTGCGTGACATTCACTGCCGTCTTGAAGGATGTGGTGATGGTCCAGTAAATGGGGAACAGCGAGATGAAGGCCCAGAAGACCAGTGCGGCATAGATCAACAGGCTGCTGGTCAGGAACTGAGGTCTGCGGGACCAGAAACTTGGGCGGGTGGTGTATGTTTCAACATGTGTTGCCATCGGTTTCAGCCTCAATTGTCGCGTTGCATCCACCGGCTCGCCCCTTTTAGGATGAGCGCGACGAAGATAATGATGATGACCAGATAGAATTCCGCCAGCATGGTGCCATAACCGACATTGGAACGGTCACGATATTCGCGGAAGATGAAGCTGGATACGGTGTCGGTCGCCCCGCCCGGCCCCCCTGCTGTGACGTTGATGACGATATCGGCCAGCTTCAGCTGGAAGATGATGCGCAGAATGATGACGGTGATGCTGACCGGCAGCATCAGCGGAAAGGTGATTTCCTTGAAACTCTGCCAGCCGGAAGCACCATCTACCTTCGCCGCCTCCTTGATTTCGGACGGCAACGCCTGCAGGCCTGCCAGCAGCAGGATCATCATGAAGGGAATGGAGACCCAGGCATCCATGGCCATGATCGAGGTCCGCGCCAGCAATGGCGTGGAAAAGAATGCCGGATTATCCCAGCCCAGATGTCGCGCAAGCGTCGCCGCTGGCCCGAAACGATACTCCATAAGCGATTTGCCGATCATCCAGCTGACGGCCACAGGGCTGAGCATTAGCGGCAGCAGAAACGCGACACGGAAGAATTTGCGCGCCTTGATCTCCGCGTTCAGCAGCAATGCCAGTCCGAAAGCGATCGCATATTGCACCAGCACCGACAGAACATAATAGACCATGTTCAGCAGTGCGTTCCAGAAATAGCGATCCGCAAACAGCGTGCGCAGGTTATCGAAACCGTTGAACCGGCGGCCCGCCACCGCACTCAGGTTCCAGTCGGTAAAGGCAATATAGAGGCCGAAAACGGTTGGAAAGACCACCATGGCGACAGTAAAGAGAACAGCAGGCAGCACGAAAGCCGCCCGCTGGCCCGCCTCCCCGCGGATCATCACTTGTGCCGCGCAGAGCGCCACCGCCCAGATGATGTACGCAAACAGCAGCGGTCTCCAGCTGACGAAGCCAAAGGCCGTGATGCCTGCTACGTCAGTTATCTGCGCAAGAAGGATGCAAAATAGCAGCACCGTCGCCGCTACCAGTACCAGCTTACCGTGCCGCGCGGAGCTGGGCGGAGCGATGGTCCGTTCCACGGGTCTGATGGTTTGCGTGATCGTATGAGACATGGGCAGACCTCGAGGCTGGTGAGCCGAATGGAAGACTTCGTGGTTCAGGCGGCGAAACCCCGCCGCCTGAACCATTGCAACTAAAAAACCGCACCGGGCATCATACCCCGAGCGAGGCCTTATAGAGTGCAATCTGCTTGTCTCGCCCAAGCTGATCCGTCAGTTTCTCCCACGCGGCGGCAATGGCGTCCGCTCCGGCCTGAGCGCTGGCCTTGCCGGCAAATACCTTGGCAAGTTCGTCTTCCGCGATGCTGTAATATTGGAAGATGCCAGGAATACGTGGCTCGATGGCAGCATTGGGGTGGTTGTAGGAGTTGGACTGCGAGGCGAGATAGTTCGAGATGAACGCCTCGTCATAGCCCGCCGTCACCCATTCCTTGATGTCGAACTGGCTCTTGCGATAGCACTGGAAACCGGATGGGTAGGCTGCCGTCCACAGCGCGATGTCCTTGCCGCCCAGATGGGCCGCCGCACTCCAGGCCGCCTTCTTCTTTTTCTCATCGCTATCGACCCGCGACATGACGTAAACGCCCCAGCCAAGATAGGCCATGTTCGGCGCATGATTCGGGCCGCTGGCAAGTTTTTCCCATTTTCCGGTCTTGGAATTATAGACATCGTCAGAACCGGGCAAAATATCGAAGCCGATCGTATCGCCCACGACCGAACTATCGCTGGTGCGCGCGGCAGCCCCCACATCCCCCCACCAGGAAACCATCGAGCCGGTTCCGGCCAGAAACTGCTGGAAAGCCGTGGTGCCGGGGTCGGCGTTCAACTGGTCGCCTGCTTCCGATGGCAGGGCATCGATAACGTCCTGAATGGCGCGAACCCAGGCGGGGTTGTTGATGCGCGGCTTCATCGTGTCAGCGTCGAACAGCCAGGCCTTGTCATCTGGATGCTTGGCATAGGCCGTGGCACGGCTGCCGAGGAAGTAGAAGCCGAAACCGCCCCAGGCCTTTGGCGCATCAAGATAGCCGATGGCGTCTCCGCCTGCGACCGTCTTGCCCTTGAGGAATTTTGTGACTTCCTGAACCTTCTGCCAGGTCTTCGGCACGCCCCACTCGCCCTCATGGCCTTCGTCCTTCCAAGCTTTGGCAAGGTCGGCATCGGTGAAGTAATCGGTCCGATAATTGAAGTTGTGGCAATCGCCATCGACGGACACGCGGTAGGTCTTGCCATTCCATGTTCCAACAGGCGCTTTCAGGTAATCGACATAGTCGTCCATGTCGATCTGGGCCTTGACCCAATCCGGCATCTCGGAAGCCAGCCCCTTGCCGCAGACATCGCCCTCAAAAGGCGCGCCCATTTCCAGAATGTCGAAATCTACCGTGCCGGTGGCGATGGCCTGCTGAAGACGTGGATTGTAATCCGCCTGCGCCAGATCGATCCAGGTGATCTTGGCACCGGTATATTCTTCCCATGGCTTCAGAAAACCGCGGAACAGAACGTTATGGAGGTTCTGGTTGTTGAGGCCCATGAAGGACAGCTCGACGCCGGCAAATTCGCCCTGCTTGACGTTCTTCTTCGTCGCCTCCAGGCACATCTCGCCAACTTTCTGCCAATCGGCATCGGTTGGAGAGCCCTTGCCTACGCCCGGCACCTGCAAAATCTGCATGCGCAAGGATGTGTCCTGCGCATAAGCTGCTCCGAACGGACCCAGCATACTACCTGCGGCGGCCACCGCACCCAGGCTTGCGCCCGTCTTCAAGATGGCACGGCGGCTTAAGCCGATCGCCATCATTCTCTCGAAATCACTGACTTTCATGCGGTTCTCCTCCCGTTGATTTAGACATCGTCGCGTTTCTCCTTGCCGCCACGAAAATACTTCACTCCAGCCTCAACCCGCTCTCCCCATCGAAAAGATGGACCAGCGCAACATTCGGCGTCATTGCAATCGTGCCGCCCGCGGGCTCTTCCACACGGTCACGAAACACGCCGATAATCTTCTGCTGGCCGAGCTTGGCAAAGACCTGCGTTTCAGAGCCGGTCGATTCCACCACCGTCACCTGCGCGTTGACAGAACCGCCAAGCGTAAAGTGCTCCGGTCGAATACCGTAAAAGGCAGACCTGCCATCAGAACCGGCAGGAACGCGTGCCAGAGGCAGGCGAATGCCATCATCCGTCTCGAAATAGGGTTCTGCAGCACTGCGAATATGACCTTTGATGAGGTTCATGGATGGGGACCCGATGAAACCGGCAACGAAGGTATTTGCGGGCTTATCATAAAGCGTCAGCGGCGAGCCGATCTGCTCTACGCGCCCATCGCGCAGCACGACGATACGGTCTGCCATGGTCATGGCCTCGACCTGATCATGCGTCACATAGATCATCGTCGTCGAAAGGCGACGCTGCAGTTCCTTGATCTCAGCCCGCATCTGCACCCGCAGCTTGGCATCGAGGTTCGACAACGGCTCATCGAAGAGGAAAACCTTGGGATCGCGAACAATTGCACGCCCCATCGCCACACGCTGGCGCTGACCGCCGGAAAGCTGGCGCGGGTAGCGGGCCAGATAAGGCGTAAGATCTAGAATCTCAGCGGCTTTATGGACGCGGGCGTCGATATCCGCCTTTGTTTCTCCACGCATTTTCAGCGCAAAGCCCATGTTCTCGGCCACCGTCTTGTGCGGATAGAGCGCGTAGCTCTGGAACACCATGGCGATATCGCGATCCTTCGGCGGCAGGTCATTGACCACATTTCCGTCGATCTGGATATCCCCAAAGGTGATTGACTCAAGCCCCGCCACCATGCGCAGCAGGGTCGATTTTCCGCAGCCGGACGGCCCCACCAGCACGACGAATTCGCCGTCGGGTATTTCAACGGAAACACCATGGATTACCGTCAGGCTTCCATAGGCCTTTCCGACATTGACGATGTTCATCGACGCCAAAAGCTGTTCTCCTCCAACGGCGTCGTGCACTCCCCACGACGCCCCTCCCGTTATCCCTCTCCGCAGCGTCGGCGGAAGCACTCCGCTTCACTGCCGCCGCTGCTGAGACCCTGGGAGGGTATTGTTACGCATTAAACTTCACATAAGAATTGAAAGTTGTAAAGTACTCGTCCAATCAGTTTGTTACTTTTTTTGAGCAGCGATCGCTGAATTGGATCAGAGACCGCCTTACACCATGACGTGCGCCGCACTATTATGTGTGCCGATAAAATCGCGTAACTTGCCTTGCATTGTGATTGAAAAATTACAAACGTGCGGTATTTTGTAAAGATTGGTGTATTGTCGCCTGTGAGGAGGTTAAATTGCTCAAGGGAGTTGATCCGGTTTTGAATGCTGAACTTTTGTACGCCTTAATGCTGATGGGGCATGGCGATCAACTGGTTCTGTGCGACGTCAACCATCCGGCTCACACCATCGCTCGGCATACGAGCTACGGCCGCCTCATCGACGTTTCGGGATGTGGCCTCGAACGTGCAGCGGAAGCTGTTTTGAAACTGTTTCCTCTCGACACATTCGTCACCGCACCGGTCAAGCGTATGCAGATTGTCGATGACCCAGATGGTCATTTGCCGATTTTTGACACCATGCAGGCTGTGGTCGATCGGGCCGAACGTAGGCGCGTTCCCATAGAAGCACTAGAGCGCTTTGCATTTTACGAAGCCGCAAAACAATCATTTGCGATTATCCGAACGTCCGACATGGGGCCATATGGATGCTTCATTTTTAGCAAAGGCGTCGTTTAAGTTCGGTCCGACAAAAATGACATCCAGTGAGGCAAGCCGCGGCTTGACGACACCTTGTCGACGCCGACGGGCGTCCAATCACGTAGATTCAGTCGGTCAAGCTTATAGCGGACGCTCCGGCTGCGATAGGCAGGAACATCAGTAATCGGGTCGGGCGCATCGCCCGTGTCGGCTGCCGCCTTGGCGACGGCCGGGGCGATATCGCGGATCAAACATGGATCGAAGGGCTTGGGAATCATGTGCTCGGGACCGAACAACAGCTCTCCCTCCATAGGCATTGGCCACGGTTTCACAGGCTGGACGCGCGCCAGCGCCGCAATGGCCGACACTGCCGCCATCTTCACATCTTCGTTGACTTCGGTCGCGTGACAGTCGAGCGCGAAACACAAGATGTAGGGGAAACAGAGAAAATTGTTGACCTGATTGGGGAAGTCGCAGCGTCCAGTGGCGATGATCGCATCGGCCGCGCGGCTTCCACAACGTGCGGCATGATTTTCAGATCCGGATTTGCCATGGCCAGAATGAGCGGATTGGCCAGCAGTTTCAGCCACCGGGCTTGAATACAGCAGGGGCGGATAGGCCCAGAAAGATATCAGCGCCTGCAATCACTTCGGCCAGCTTACGGTCATCGGTCCGATGGGCGAACCGGCGCATGTTGGGCAGCATCGGGGTATTGCGCTCGGCATGAACGACGCCGTTGATTTCGGTCAGCGTGATCGGCTTCGGATGACAATGATAGTCGAGAGCGGCTTGGCGGACGTCATCGATCATGCCGAAATTCTTCAAGAAAGGTTGGGGAGCGGAACGAGCGCTCCCCACGAAACAACGCTATTCGGCGAGTTCGCGCATGACCTTGATCAGGTCGGACTTGCCTTCGAAGCCGATGCCCGGTAGTTCCGGCATCGTGATGTGGCCGTCGATGACTTTGACGCCGTCGGGGAAACCGCCATAGGGCTGGAAGAGATCCGGGTAGCTCTCGTTGCCCCCGAGGCCGAGGCCAGCGGCAATGTTGAGCGACATCTGGTGACCGCCGTGCGGGATGCAGCGCGACGGCGACCAGCCGAACTGGCGCAGCACGTCGAGCGTGCGCAGGTACTCGACGAGACCGTAGGAGAGCGCGCAGTCGAACTGCAGGAAGTCCCGGTCGGGACGCATGCCGCCGTGGCGCAGCAGGTTGCGGGCATCCTGGTGAGAAAAGAGGTTCTCGCCGGTGGCCATCGGGCCATCGTAGAATTCGGAGATCGCTGCCTGCAGCGAATAGTCGAGCGGATCGCCGATTTCTTCGTACCAGAAGAGCGGATATTCGCGCAGCATCTTGGCGTAGGCGATGCCAGTTTCGAGATCGAAGCGGCCGTTTGCATCTACAGCGAGCTTCGCCTCCGAACCGATTTCCTCAAGCACGGATTCGATGCGACCGCGGTCTTCGTCGATGGACGCGCCGCCGATCTTCATTTTCACGACATTGTAGCCTCGGTCGAGATAGCCGCGCATTTCCTTACGAAGTGCGCTGTTGTCCTTGCCAGGGTAGTAGTAGCCGCCAGCCGCGTAGACGAAGACCCGTGGATTGGCTTCGCGGCCTTTCATATCTGCGAGATAGCGAAAGAGCGGCTTGCCCTCGATCTTGGCGACGGCGTCCCAGATCGCCATGTCTAGGGTGCCGACGGCGACAGATCGCTCGCCGTGTCCGCCTGGCTTCTCGTTCATCATCATCTTCGCCCAGATCTTGTGCGGGTCGAGATTGGTGCCGGCGTCGTTGATCAGTTCCGCCGGATCAGCTTCGAGAATACGGTCCTTGAACCGCTCGCGGATCAGGCCTCCCTGACCGTAACGGCCGTTCGAGTTGAAGCCGTAGCCGACGACGCGTCGGCCGTCCTTGACAACATCGGTCACGACCGCGACCAGACTGGCGGTCATCTTCGAAAAGTCGATATAGGCGTTGCGGATGGGTGACGCGATGGGTTTGGTAACTTCGCAGACATCTACGATACGCATGTTGAATCTCCACTTTCACTATGTTGGTTTGATGGATTGATTAGTGTTGAACTTCGAGGGCGTGGCCTGGAGCCGTTATGTTGCGGGGAATGTCGCCGCGTTGCTCGGCGATGACGGCCTCGACGGTTGTCCGGTCGAGTGCGCCTTCCCACTTGGCGATGGCGATTGTTGCGACACCGTTGCCAATGAGGTTCACGACGGCTCGCGCCTCGTTCATGAAGCGATCAACGCCGAGCAACAGCACGAGACCGGCAATCGGAATGGCGTGGAAGCTGGACAGTGTGGCGGCAAGCGTCACGAAGCCTGCACCCGCGACACCGGCGGAACCCTTCGATGTCAGCAGCAGGACGCCGAGAATGAGGAGCTGCCCCTCGATACCGAGCGGCGTGTTGGTGGCCTGTGCGACGAAGACGGCGGCCATCGTCAGGTAGATGCAGGTGCCGTCGGCATTGAACGTATAGCCGGTGGGAAGAACGAGTCCGACAACCGATTTTTTGCAGCCCAGAAGCTCGAGCTTCGTCATCATGCGAGGCAGCACAGCTTCCGACGAGCAGGTGGCGAGGACGATCAGGATTTCGTCCTTGAAGTAGCGGAAGAAGTGCAGCAGCGGAAAGCCCGACCAGCGTGCGACCGCACCTAGAACGAAGACGACAAACAGAGCAGATGTCAGGTACACAGCAAGCATCAGGTGGCCGAGCGACCAGAGCGTGCCAATGCCGTGTTTGCCTATCGTGTAGGCGACACCCGCGCCAGCGCCGATAGGGGCAAGCCGCATGACCATGCCGACGATGCGAAACAGAGCCAGCAGAAAGGAGTCTAGCAGATCAACGACTGGCTTGCCGCGGTCCCCAATCTGCACGAGCGCGATCCCCACGAGAACGGCTATCAGGATGACCTGCAGCATCGCGCCCTTAGCGAAGGCTTCGACCATGGTGGTCGGAATGATATTCATCACGAACTCGACAAACCCACCCTGCGACTGCGCGGTCTGCTGGTACTGCGAGATCGCACCGGCATCGAGCGTGCTGGCGTCGATGTTCATGCCTACGCCGGGCTGCATAATGTTGACGACGATGAGGCCGAGAACGAGGGCGATGGTCGAGACGACCTCGAAATAGATGAGTGCCCTCGCACCCGTCTTGCCGACTTCCTTGATGTCGCCCATCTTGGCAATCCCGAGTACGACGGTCGCAAAAATGACAGGCGCTAGAAGCATCTTGATGAGCTTGATGAAGCCATCGGCGAACGGCTGGAGTTTCGTAGCGAATGCCGGGAATACGAGCCCCACGACGATGCCGATGGCGATCCCGATAAGAACCTGAATGTATAGTTGTCCTAGCAACCGACGTGCCATGTTGACCTCCTCCTGATATTCTCTGCTGCACCTCCGCAGCGATCGGACAAGACCGACTGTTGCCGGTGTAGTGGAACGAGGTCGTACGATCCAATGCCGGCATGATTTATATCAATGCCATTTAGGCATTATCGATTGCAATCGGCTTGGCGGTACTGAACGATCTTTTAGCCAATTCAGGCGGGAAATTGACTATACTTGCGCTATCTGCCTCATGGGGATCAGTATGCGGCAATGCCTATTAAGCTTCAAAGAACCCTGCTGCCGCTCCACGGCCGCAGGGCGGCAGTCATCCGAGAGTGTCCGCAACGGCCCTGCCGCACGTCACAGTATCCGCGTCTCCGCCTAGGTCGCGTGTTCGACGCTGCGGATCGGCGAGCACCGTCTCGATCCCTGCCATGACGGCGGCGCTCGCCTCGAGCTCTCCGAGATGATCGAGCATCATCGCAGCCGACCATATCTGTCCGATGGGGTTGGCGATGCCTTGGCCCGCTATGTCCGGCGCCGATCCGTGGACGGGCTCGAACAGAGAGGGGAATTTCCGCTCCGGGTTGATGTTTCCCGACGGCGCGATGCCGATCGTACCCGTGCAAGCCGGCCCCAGATCCGAGAGAATGTCGCCAAACAGGTTCGATGCGACAACCACATCGAAGCGGTCGGGATTGAGCACGAAATGGGCGCAGAGAATATCGATATGATATTTGTCCCAGGTGATATCCGGATAGGACTTTGCCATTTCCTCGACCCGCTCGTCCCAATAGGGCATCGAGATGGAAATGCCGTTTGACTTGGTCGCTGACGTCACCCGCTTCCGGGGCCGGGTCTGGGCGAGGTCGAAGGCGAATTTCAGGATCCGGTCGACCCCGATCCGCGTCATCACCGTTTCCTGAAGAACCGTTTCTCGCTCGGTTCCCGGAAAGATGCGGCCGCCAACCGAGGAATATTCGCCCTCGGTGTTCTCGCGCACGACGTAGAAATCAATATCGCCGGGACCGCGGCGGGCCAGCGGCGGGGTCACGCCGGGCATCAGCCGCACGGGCCGCAGGCTGACATACTGGTCGAACTCGCGGCGGAACTGGATCAGCGAACCCCAGAGTGAGATATGATCGGGAACGATCTCCGGCCAGCCGACCGCGCCGAAGAAGATGGCGTCATGGCTGCCGATCTGCGTCTTCCAGTCCTCCGGCATCATTTGCCCATGCTTCACGTAGTAATCGCAAGACGCGAAGTCGAAACTGTCGACCTGTATTTCGAAGCCGAACTTTTTCGACGCCGCCTCCAGCACCCGGAGTCCTTCGGGCACAACCTCCTTGCCAATGCCGTCACCGGCAATGGAGGCAATCTTGTGTATGCGGTTGGTTTTGTTTTCCACAGTATGCTCCAGCTAATTCAGTCTTCCTCGACAAAGACCTGATTGCGACGTCTCGCTATATTGGGGAGGAAGGCCACGACCAGCACAATGAGGGCGACAGCCAAAAGACCTGCGCTGATGGGCCGGGTAACGAACACGGCGATATCTCCATGCGAGATAGTCATCGCCCTGCGCAGATGCTCTTCCAGCAAGGGTCCCAGAACGAAGCCTAGCAACATCGGGGCAGGTTCGAAATCAAGTTTCGACAAAGCGTAGCCGAAGATGCCGAAAGCGGCCATCACATAGAGATCGAACGTGTTGGAGTTTACGCTGTAGACTCCAATCGAGGCGAAGGCGAGGATGGCCGGAAACAGCACCGTGTAGGGAACTGTCAGAAGCTTTACCCAAAGGCCGATCAGCGGCAGGTTCAGGATAACGAGCAGAAGGTTCCCGATCCACATCGAAGCGATGAGGCCCCAAAACAGGACGGGCTGTTCGGTCGCGACCTGCGGGCCGGGCACGATGCCCTGGATGATCATGGCGCCGATCATCAGTGCCATAACGGGATTGGCGGGTACGCCAAGGGTCAGCATCGGGATGAACGAGGTTTGCGCTCCCGCATTATTGGCTGCCTCCGGCCCCGCGACGCCCTCGATCGCGCCATTACCGAAGCGCTCCGGCGTCTTGGAGATCTTCTTTTCCAGCGCATAGGAGGCGAAGGACGCAAGGATGGCACCGCCGCCGGGGAGAACGCCAAGTGCGGAGCCGAGAAGCGTGCCCCGGAAGGCCGGCCCGATCATCGCCTTCAGATCTGTGCGGCTGGGCCAGAGGCCCGCCACGCGTTTCACGACGGCCGTCCTCTCGATCGTCGATTCGAGGTTGCGCAGGATTTCAGCGATGCCGAAGAGACCGACAGCGACGGCGACGAAGTTCAAACCGTCCGCCAGTTCCGGTCGACCGAGCGTGAAACGCATCGCCCCCGTATTGATATCCGTTCCTACAAGACCGAAGACGAGGCCCATCGACACCATGGCGATCGTCTTCAGCACAGATCCGCGCGCAAGGACGATGGACGCGGCAAGTCCGAGTACCATTAGGCCAAAATACTCAGGCGAGCCGAATTTCAACGCGATTGAGGTCAGGGGCGGTGCAAGGGCGGCGACGACAACGGTTGCGATGGTTCCGGCAAAGAAGGAACTAAGCGCGGCGGCTGCAAGTGCTGGCCCCGCCCTGCCCTGCCGCGCCATCTGGTAGCCGTCCAGAGCCGTCACAGCTGATGAGGACTCGCCTGGCAGATTGATGAGGATCGCCGTCGTCGAGCCGCCATACTGTGCACCGTAATAGATGCCAGCGAGCATGATCAGGGATGTCTCGGGCGAGAGCGAAAGCGTGATCGGCAATAGCATGGCAATTGTCGCTGTCGGACCAATCCCAGGGAGAACGCCGACCAGCGTTCCGAGCAGCGTGCCGACGAAGCAGAAGACAATGTTGTAAGGCGTGAGAGCAGCGCTCAGGCCCATCCCTAGATTTCCGATGAGGTCCATCATGGCTCAAACTCCCAACCAGTGGCCGATGAGACGGACGGGCAGCCCGAGACCGTAGTAGAACACGCCCAGACAGAACACTGTGATGCCCAGCGTGATGGCAAGAACGACGAGTGGTCTTTGCCCGGCCGCCGCGGTTGCGGCAGACAATGAGGTGAGCGCCACTGCAGGAACGAACCCCAGGCCACGGACGGTCAGGCCGAATAGGATCGGGGCAACGATAATCGCGGCAAGAGCACGCAAGGGTGCGATCTGCGGGCGAAACACTTCAGTGTCCCTGAGGGCCTTTATTCCGATAACGGCGCCAATCACCGCGATGACAATCGACAGTATCAAGGGAAAATACCCGGGGCCCATTTTGAGCGCCGATCCGACGTCCATTGTAAATAGGGACGAAATGCCGAATCCGATACCGACAGCGAGCAACGTGCCGGAAGCAGCAATGTTTTTAATATCCATGAAAGACCCCCGTTCGACTGCGGGCTTGACCCCGCAGCCGAACCATCACGGTTAATCTGCAAACTGGCCGGCAGCCTTGATGATGGGATCCCACCGCTTGATTTCGCTATCGAGTTTGGTGCGAAGCGCCTCCTGTGTCGCCTGTTCTTTCGTCGCGGGCATGGTGGCGATCTGCGCGAAGCGTTCCTTCAAGGTAGCGTCGTCCATTGCAGCCTGGAGCGCCGACGTCAGCTTGTCGAGGACGTCTTTCGGGGTGCCCTTGGGCGCGTATACGCCATGCCAGACACCGACTTTGAATTCAGGCAATTCAGCCTCGGTGGTCGTCGGCACGTCAGGCAGTGTGGCAGCGCGTGTTTCACTTGTAATTGCGTATGCCTTGACTTGCTTCTGCGTAATGGGGCCGACGGTATTTGTGGCCTGGTCACAGGTCATATCGATCTGGCCACCAAGCAAATCCGTCATGATCGGGCCATTCCCCTTGTAGGGAACGGTTGTCATCTGCGTACCGATGGTTGACATGAACAACGTGCCGCAGAGGTGAGACGCGGCTCCAATGCCAGCATGAGCATAGGTGACTTTGTTACCGTTCTGCTTGATGTAGGCGACGAGTTCCTGAAACGTCGACGCCGGGAACTCATTGCGCGCGATGACCGTCATCGCTGCGTCGCTGACGAGCCCGATCGGTTCAAACGCCTCCAAGGGTTTATAGGGCAATTGCCGGTAAAGTGCTGGGGCCGTCGCCATTCCGATATGGTGTACGAGGATCGTATAGCCGTCCGGATCTGCGTCCGCGACGCGTCGGGCACCGATCGTTCCGCCGGCGCCTGCGACGTTTTCAACGATGATTTGCTTACCGAGCGACTTGGACATTGCGTCTGCGGTCAGTCGGGCAATAGTGTCAGTTGGCCCACCCGCCGCATAGGGGACGACCATAAATATATTGCGTTCCGGATAGTCTGCCGCAAAAACCGGGGTGACTGCTAGCGTAAATGCAGCTATTGTTGAAAGTAACTTCATGTCTTCCTCCCATTCGCCGTCGTCTCCAACAACGGCACTCCTCAAAGCAACATTCGCGAACAAGCGATTGACGGTCCAATGCCGTTTCGGCTTCAATTGGTGCCGTAACTAAGGGGGGAAGATGGATACTGCCTGGCTTTTGGATTTGCGAGCTCTCGCTGACACCCTTAATTTTTCAAGGGCTGCAGAGATGCGCAACATTACCCAGCCCGCTTTCGGTCGCCGGATAAAGTCTTTCGAAGACTGGAGTGGATCCGTTCTGGTGGACCGATCGACGCACCGCATCAGGATCACGCCTGCGGGCGAAATCATGCTGGATGCCGCGAATGATATTCTTCAAAGGATTGAAAGGGCAACACAGGACTTGCGTCAGGAGCGATCCGCCACCGCGACACTGACATTTGCGGCAACGCACGCTCTGTCCTTCACGTTTTTTCCGGGGTGGGTGCAAAGTCTGGGCTCGTCGGTCGCCACCGTGCCGATCCGGCTCCTGTCAGACAATATGAACGAGTGCGAAAAGATGATGGCGGAAGGCAGAGCGCAGTTTCTGCTTTGCCACTTCCATCCGAACAGTGAAATTCGGTTGCATGAAGCCGATTTCAGATACGTGGAACTGGCCAGCGATGTTCTTCTTCCGGTGGCTCAGAAGAATAAAGAAGGATCGGCAAGCCATGTACTGCCCGGCACGCCAACAGACCCTGTACCGCATATCTCGTTCGATGAGAAATCGGGAATGGGCCGGATCCTCGCCGCCAACTTGCCTCATGTCGGAAGCGACCTGCATCTCGCACGCGTGTTCACGTCTCACCTTGCAATGGTGTTGAAAGCGTTGGCACTCGAGGGAAAGGGCGTCGCCTGGATACCCCGCAGCCTCGCTAATTCCGAGCTGGAGCCAGAAGGGAAGCTTGCAATCGCCGGCGACGAGAGGTGGATGGTACCGGTCAAGATTGTGCTGATCCGACCCCGATCACGGATGACGGAGCTGGCAGAAAATTTCTGGAAGAACGTCGAAAGTTTATCGAAAGGAAAGCAGGGCTAAGGGGATCGATGTGCGCCCGCGGGGCGAGCAAAATGTTGATCCGCAAACGACTAAGAATAATTGTAGAGGCTTTTACAACCCTGATTGAACTCATCCCTCAAAGGAAAAACCGACATGAAGACTATGAATAGAGTGGTCCTTTGCACTTTGTTTTTTGGAGCAACCATGGTGACTAACACTCTTGCCCAAGATGGCAACAAGACGTCTTTGCCGGGCTACACCGAAGGTGCGCAGGTCGTTCGCGTCGAGAAAACACAAGGCCAGATCGATGCGATCGGTGGTGTTGTCTTCTCACAAATCAAACAAGTTCGCGCCGTTACCCAACTCGAAATGTCGCTTCTGGTGCCCCGGAACAATGATCTGAAACCCGCAATCGTCTATTTCCCGGGCGGCGGCTTCATCTCGGCGGACCATGAAAAATTCATCGATTTGCGGATGGCACTTGCCAAGGCGGGTTACGTGGTCGCAGCTGCGCAATATCGCACTGTTCCCAACAAATATCCGGCACTTGTCGAGGACGGCAAGGCAGCTATCCGCTATCTGCGCGAGCATGCCGCCGAGTATGGTATCGACCCAAGCCGCATCGGCGTAATTGGCGACTCTGCTGGCGGATACGTGTCGCAGATGATGGGCATGACGAATGGCGAACAAATCTTCGACACCGGACAATTCCTTGACAAGTCCTCTAATGTGCAGGCGGCCGTAACGATGTATGGAATCTCCAACCTGCTTGAGATCGGCGAAGGCTTTCCAGGTGCGATCGCCAAAGTGCACGATTCGCCGGCGGTGACCGAGGCTCTGCTGGTGAATGGCCCTGCTTTTGCTGATTTCCCCGGTGCATCGATCGGCAGCAATCCCGAAAAGGCTTTGCAGGCAAGTCCAATGGGTCATCTCGAGGGCAGCAAGCCGCCCTTCCTGATCATGCATGGAAGCGCCGATACTCTCGTTTCACCAAGGCAGAGCGTGCAGCTTTTTGACGCCCTCAAGAAGAAGGGTGACAAGGTCGAATACGTTCTTGTGCAGGGCGCCGGTCATGGCGATCTTACCTGGTATCAGCCACCCATCATCGACCGGGTCGTAGAATGGTTTAAGTCCACTTTGGGCGGACCGATCAAGGGAAAGGTTGACGAGAAGGATTCCCGGGGCGGAAATCTTTGAACCGAGAACGATGGTGGCCTCTCAATTTACGTTGGAGGCAGAAGCAACTTTAATTCGAAAGGCCCAGTCCTTCTCGAGCACATTGATCATTACACCGCCACTCGCCTAACTGTCTCGGAGATTGCCGTCCAGAGGACCTTGCCGCAAGGTGCACCCACAAAGGAATAACGAATATGGCTTGCCTTTAAGCGACTTACCAAACTATTCGTCTTTCTGCCTTCGATTTTTCAGCTTTTGCGGATCGGCGACACTGCGGTCAAAGTAGCGCGAAGGCGTTGTCCCCAAGGCCTTACGGAACATTGTTATGAACGCGGTTGTCGATTCATAGCCAAGGGCATGGGAGACCTGCTGTACGGGAACGCCGTCGGACAGCTTAGAGACCGCGACAAGCAGATGGAGCTGCTGTCGCCATCGACCGAATGTCATCCCCGTCTCCTTGAATACCAAGCGGGCCAGCGTCCTCTCGCTGGTGGCGATCTTACTTGACCACTTAGCCAGCGTTGTTCGGTCGGCGGGGTTCGCCATCAGCGCGTCTTGAATCGCGACCATTTTGGGGTGAGACGAAACGGGGAGCCTCAATCCGCCCGTTGGCATTCCCTCAAGCTCTCGCAGCAATACTTTCATAAGAAGAAGCTCGTGATCATCGGCGTTGCTCGCAACGCTCGTGCCAACGAGCCGCAGGACTAGCTCTCTCACCAATGGGGTGATCTCTAAGGTGCAACAATCAAGGGGCAGACAGGCGGCATCCTGCTTGACAAACAGGATGCATAAGCGCGAGTGCGGAGATGCGGGGCTGCGATGCCGAAGACCGGCCGGAACCCATACGGCGCATCCGGAGGGGACGATCCATATCGAGCCGGGAACGTGGCACATTACCGCACCGCTCAGGGCTATAATGAGTTGCCCACTCGCGTGCTCGTGCAGCGGCAGCTCAGCCCAGTCCTGATCGTACCCGACAAGCAACGCCATCGCGGGTGTTGCGAACTCGACATCCCATGCGGCTGCCGACGGCGCCCGAAGCGGTGTTATTGGCATATTTTCGATATCAGTAGTCATTCTGGAGCATATCACGCCAACGATGGAAGCAGTACTAACGAGGTCTGCGAGTATCTTCAACCTTAGCGCCGTCGAATGGAGAGAATGACATCATGCGTATTGTTGCTTTAGAGGAGCATGTAATGCTCCCCGAAATGACCCAACGGATTCCAGCTTCGATTGCCGTAGACGCTGGCTGGGTGCCATCGGGTGGGCATTGGGGGCCTGGACCTCTCAACGAGGCACTGGGCGATATACAGAATGGGCGCATCGATGCCATGGATCAGGCAGGGGTAACCCTGCAAGTGCTGTCTGTCATAGGTCCGGGTGCCGAATTGCTTGCCGGAGAAGAAGGCATAAGCTTCGCGCGTGATTACAACGATCGACTTGCCGCGGCGGTTGAAAAGCATCCAGATCATTTTGCGGCATTCGCTCATTTGCCTATGAAAGAACCAGCCGCTGCCGCGGACGAATTGGAGCGGTGCGTGGAAAAGCTCGGTTTTCGCGGTGCCTCTATCAATGGGACCACGGATGGTCTGTTCCTGGACGACCCGCGGTTCGCGCCGATCCTGTCACGGGCCGAGGCGCTCGCCTGTCCGCTATATATTCATCCCGGCCCCCCTCCACGTGCAGTGCGGGACGTTTATTATGGTGGATTGCCAAGCGAAATCTCATCGTATCTGCTGTCGAACGCCGGCTTTGGCTGGCATTCAGAAGTAGCTATTCAAATTCTTCGCCTGGTGCTGTCCGGCGCACTCGACCGGAATCCAGGACTGAAGCTGATCATTGGTCACATGGGCGAGTTGCTGCCGATGCTGCTCAAACGGGTTGATGAGACTTTCGGAACGGTAGCGGAAACAGGACGGCAGCGTACCGTATCTGAAACTATTCTGGATCAGGTGTGGATCACGACCAGTGGCTTCTTCGACACGTCTGCGTTTCTTGCCGCGCTGACCGCATTCGGCACGGATCGCATCCTGTTTTCAGTCGATTATCCCTACGCCACGAACGGCGCTGGCGTGGCGTTTCTGAACAACCTACCTGTCTCCAAGGCCGACAGAGCACGAATCGCCCACGGAAACGCCGACTCTCTACTCGGCCTATGAAACCCTCGATCAAGGAGCCGAACCGGTCGGCCCTTGATCAAATATGACGACCCGAGGGGCCGTTGTGTGCAACGGTAGACGAGATTCGCGTATCTACCTCCAGCAAAGGAAGTCGTCAAATCTCTCCTAAAACACGAATATCACAGAGGTCAGCATGGGACGCTAATGTGCCAGCAACCTAGTCTGATCGCCATTGCCGCACGTCATGCCGCGCGGGATACGATCGACCGTCCACATGGTATCCGTCATGAAGCACCTCTTGATGGAAATTGATAAGCGGACGACCGGATTGTTATTTTCGCTCCAGCCAGCCGTTTCGCAGAACGTCGCTAAGCACGTCCCTTGTACCTTCCTCTGCGAGCGAGGCTCCGCTTGCCCACGCAATCGCCAGTGCCCCCAAAAAAATATCCCGGCCGGTTACCGTTCCACGTGCGACCCCGCTTTGCTGTGCAGCATTCAGTATGCGCTCGGTGGTGGCGGTGACGGCATGGCAGGTAGGGGTGAGCGGAGACTCTTGACGGCACGCCGCGCGTAGCGGCTCGGGCAATCCCTCATATGCCACCATCCAGTCTCCCAAAGCATCAATCCAGCGCTCGAGCACACGAGCCGGATCCGAATCCTGCGCTTCGATCTCGACCCGACGACGGTCCAATGCTTCATAATGATCTACCAGGAGCGCGGCGAGTAGAGCGTCCTTGTTCGGAAAATGTCGGTAGAGCGTACCCGGCCCCACCCCGGCCAGCTTTGCGACAGCGTCCATCGACACGTCAACACCACTTGTTCGAAACGCCTGCCTGGCCACGTCGAGGATGTGAGCCCGGTTGTGTCGGGCGTCTCTGCGAGGCGCAGACGATTTCGGCAACATTTCCATATTTAACCTTTAACCCTTGAACATCGGAGACACTCTCCGTATATGAGAGCGAAAGCGGAGATGCTCTCCATATAGCGCACCACAGATCTATTTAACAGGTTGTTCGGCGCAAACGAGGATAGAATGACAAGGCAGATGATAATTGGGATGCATCTGGGCAACGGCTACGGGAACCTCCCCGGCGCCTGGCGCGCATCCTCAGTGGATCCCAAGAGTTATACAAGTTTCGACGCTAAGGTACGCCACGCTCAGGCTGCCGAGCGGGGCAAGCTCCAGTTCCTGTTCCTTCCAGACGGCCCAACCCATGTCGCGGATATCGCCAATGAGCCGCCGAACTTCAACCTCGATGTGATGCTCACCTTGGCGGCCGTCGCGCGCGAAACCAGTCGGATTGGTCTCATCGCCACCGGCTCGACAACGTTCAACGAACCGTTCAACCTGGCGCGCCAGTTTAAAGCGCTCGATATTATGAGCCACGGTCGGACAGGTTGGAATGCTGTCACTTCGAGCGGCGAAGATGTTGCGGCAAATTACGGAAGACGCCTGCCGTCCAGCGCGGATCGCTATGGACGGGCGCATGAGACTGTCCAGCTGGTACAGGCGCTTTGGGGCAGCTGGGGCAAGGATGCCTGGGTGCACGACAAGGCAACGGGCCGGTTCGCGAATGCCGAACAGGTCGTTCCCATCAACATGGGGGGCGAGTTCGTCGCCGCGCGCGGACCCCTGCACATTCCCCCTTCCGAGCAGGGACAACCCGTCATTTTCCACGCCGGCGGCAGTCCGAACGCTATTGAGCTAGCCGGCCGTTATGCCAGTGGCGTCATTGGCGCTGCGTTCACGGTTGATGACGCGCACGCACAGCGCGCTGCTTTCCGTGCGGCGGCCCAACGTGCGGGGCGGGATCCGGACGAGCTCAAGTTCTTCGCCGGGCTGATGACGACGATCGCCTATGATCGACGGGAAGGTCTCGATCGCCGGATTGCATTGAGTGAACGCACCTTTCCTCAGCGGGCGGCATATCTCGGTCATATGCTCGGCGTGCGCCTTGATCCTGCTCGGCTCGACGAGCCATTATCGCCCGATCAGTTGGCCAAGGCGCGTCCATCGCCTGGCGATCCACGCTCGGCGCATGCGCTGAAGGTTGTACGCGAAGGTTGGACTATACGCGACGCTCTTGCACACGGGGTTATCGACTACCATCCGGTCATTGTTGGACCCGCCATAGAGGCCGCTGACCACATGCAGGAGTGGTTCGAAGCAGAGGCCGTCGATGGCTTCTGGGTTTCTCCGGACATCTATGAGGACGGGATAGACGCGTTCGTCGACGGCGTGGTGCCGATCCTGCAGGATCGTGGGTTGTTTCACCGGGACTATGACGGCGTTACCCTGCGCGAGCACCTTGGCACTCCCGCACAATACGGAATCGACCCGCGCGTTACGCAGTGACGTCAACAACTATCAACACGCACACATCAATCGAAAGGATATGGACATGAAAATCGGCATTATCGGCGCTGGAAACATCGGCGCTACGATTGCAAAAAAACTGGCAGCGGCCGGGCATACGGTCAAGCTTGCGGGCTCGAAGGGGCCTGAAGACATCCGCGAGAAAGCTGAGGAGATCGGCACTATGCCAGTCGCCGCTCAGGATGCGGTCAAGGACGTCGAGGCAATCATCCTCTCGATTCCGTTCGCCCAGATCCCTAATGTCGCTGGCCTGTTTGCACAAGTACCGGCGGATGTAATCGTGATCGACACCGGTAACTACTATCCCTTCCGCGACGGAAACATTGCGGAGATCGATGAGGGCAAGCCGGAAAGCGTCTGGGCGAGCGAACAGCTTGGTCGGCCGTTGATCAAGGCGTTCAACGCGATCCTCGCTGAAACGCTTACCAATGGCGGCACCGAAGAGGGCACAGTCAACCGCATCGCGATCCCTGTCGCAGGCAATGACACACGCGGCAAGGCGGTTGCAAGTGCACTGGTGAACCAAACCGGCTTCGATGCGCTGGATGCCGGAGATCTTGCAAATTCCTGGCGCCAGCAGCCAGGCACGCCCGCCTACTGCACGGAACTAACATTGCCCGAACTCAGAGACGCGCTGTCCAAAGCAGACAAGGCGAGCGCGCCGAAGAACCGCGATGCGCTCATCAAGAGCTTTATGGAAGCGACGTCGCCACTCAGTCACGGGCAAATTGTTGCCCGCAATCGTGAGGTCACTGCTCCAAAGTGATCCCCTGCGCCGATCGGGAGGCAGCGAGCGCCTCCGCCCTCCCGATCATAAACCGAGAGTAAGGTAGCAGACATGTAAATCGGTACCTCCGGCCACGGAGGAGCTAAGGCGACCTGGCCTCTAAAGTTTACCTCAAACACTTCGAGGCCGGTCACAACCCCGGCCAGGACTTCATTGTTCAACGTTCGCGGCTTCTTTACGCGGTTTGACTTGCCCCTGGACATACGATGGGCGCCGCGGCCACGTTGCCGCAACCTAACGCGCGACAGAAAAGGAAAAGACAAATGAACGGCATTCTTGAAGGCAAAGTCGCACTGATCACAGGCGCCGGCTCCGGTATTGCTGCGGCAGCAGCAAGACTGTTCCACAGAGAGGGCGCCCGAATTGTGCTTGCCGATGTCAGTGGAAAGGAGGCGGAACTTGCCGCCGAACTTGGCGAGCGAGCAGTGGATTGCCGGGCTGACGTGAGCAAGAGTGACGATGTCCAGGCGATGATCGACATGGCCATCACGGAGTTCGGGCAACTGGACATCCTGTGCAACGTCGCCGGGATCACAGGTCCGCAAGGATCGCTGGAGGACGCGCACGAGGAAGACTTCGACCGCGTAATTGCGGTCAACATCAGAGGCCTGCTCCTCACCACCAAGTACGCGCTTCCACATCTCGTCGCGGGGAATGGAGGAGCCATCGTCAACATCTCGTCCGCCACAGCGCTCGTTGGAATGCCGGGCCTTGCCGTCTATTCGGCGACAAAGGGGGCGATCATTGCCACGACCCGTGTCATCGCCGCTGAATATGCGAGCAAGGGCGTTCGCGCGAATGTAATCTGCCCGGGTGGGATCGAGACCCCAATCTATCTGGAGCATCTTGCGAGAGATCCGGAGTCAGTAAGCAAGACCGTAAGCCTCATCCCAGCGGGTCGAGTCGGCAAACCGGAAGAGATAGCACAGGCCATGCTGTTTCTCGCTTCGGATGCATCGTCCTACATGACCGGTGCAGTCGTTCCCGTTGATGGAGGTCAGACGGCCGTCTGAATGCCAGATCAATGACCAGTACATTTCAGTGCGTAACGAGATGCAGGAGATGCTCCCAAGCCGACCGCTGAGCCTTAGCGATAAAATTACCCAAACTGAGAGAAAATTATGAGAATAGGCCTGTTGCTTATAGCGTTTGCAGTTCTCGCAAACGTTGCGACCGTGTTGCCTGCGCACGCTGCCGCGGACGAAAATCCCCTTCCTCTAAGCTGCGACCGGTCCATTGTAGCGAACTTCAAGCCTAATGCCGAAACCAAGGTGCTGATTGTCAAAGCCTACAAGAAAGGTGATCCATTTCCGGAACCGCCGCAGGAGAGCCGATTCGATCCCTCCGCACCGCCGATGATGGCGACAGCTGACCTTTGCCTGGTGAAGCTGCACGTAGGTCCGGGGAATCCAGGTCCTGCGGACGCTCCGTCGACCTCCGCCGGTATCGGCATTGAAGTCTGGCTGCCAGCAAAAGATATCTGGAACGGTCGCGTCCATGCCGTCGGCGGCTCCGGATGGGCAGGCACCGAGGAAGCAGACCCGACAAAAATATCTTCTTACACAATCTCAAACGACTTGAGCTCTGCACCGTTCCTAGCTGGCAAGGAAGGCGCGGTGACCGCAAGCACCGATACGGGGCATACTGGAGGCGTCATGAACGGCGCCTTTGCGATGAACCCTGACGGCACGATCAACAAACCGCTGTGGAACGACTTCGCGTCCCGCGCAATCCATCAGCAGGTCGTCATGGCGAAGGCGCTTGCCGAGGCATATTATGGCGCCGCACCGAAATTTACTTACTGGGACGGTATTTCGACAGGTGGCCGTCAGGCACTGAAACAGGCGCAGCGCTACCCGGAGGATTTCGACGGCATCTTGTCCGTTGTGCCGGGGATCAACTGGTCAAAGTTCCTGATTGCCAACGTCTATCCGCAGATCGTGATTCAACGCGATCTAGGCGGCCGTCATTTGACGCCCGACCAGCTTAACTTGGTATCCAATGTAGCGATTGAGGCTTGCGATCTGGTCGATGGCAAGCATCTCGGCTTCATCCTCGACAACGCCGCCTGCCGCTATGACCCAACGAAGGACCAGACTGTTCTCTGCACCGCCGACGGTGGCAGTAACCACACTGCTGCTTGCCTCACACGGAAGCAGGCGCTGGCGATAAACAAAATTTGGTATGGCATGACCTCGGACGGAAGCGTTCCGGATCCTGCGGTCGACAACGGGATCAGCACGCTTACCGACAAGCGCAAATGGTATGGACCACCACGAGGTGCGAGCCTGCTTGCTCTGGTAGGGGATGCCCCGTTCACCATTGCGGTTGATATGTTGGCACTTGTCCTCCAGGACCCTACGATGGCAACGCCGTCCTTCCAAAATGCGAAAGCCAACGGAGCAGATGGTTGGAAGTCGATGAGCTACGAAAAGCTCGCTCAGGCGTTCGACGCCGGGATCGCGCGGCAACCGCAATTTGGCGACATCAATACCGACGATCCGGACCTGACCGGTTTCAAAGCGCGCGGTGGAAAGCTGATCCATGTTCAGGCCATGAACGATGAACCGGTGCCGTATCTGGGGTCCGTCAACTACTACGAGCAAGTGTTGGCAACGATGGGTGGACTGTCGGGCGTCAACACCTTTTATCGCTTCTACCGAATCCCCGGCATGGCGCACGGTTCGAGGAACGGCACTGCCAATCCCGATGCAAACCCGCCGGTGCCCAAGGCTCACAACGCCGAGCTTTACACCGTGTCGACTGATTGGGTGGAGAAAGGAATTCAGCCCGGAAATACCGTCCTTAAGTCGCTCAGCGACAAGCCCAGCGCCAAGAGCCTGCCGATGTGCGCCTTTCCGACAAAAATCACCCATGTCGGAGGCAGTATCAATGAAGCAGGTAGTTATGAATGCCTGTAACCCAACCAAGACTGCTGCCTTCAAATCCAGGCAGCCTTTAGTGGCTAGTAACTCTTAGTATCACTGATCTGGAAGCAAAGGAAAATCATATGAAAATCGGCATCATCGGAACCGGTCTGATCGGCGCTAATCTCGCAAGGAAATGGGTGGCTGCGGGTCACTCTGTTCGTGTGGCCAACGACTTCGATCCCAGTGCGCTTGACGATCTCGCCCACGAGACCGGTGCGCAGGCTGTGCAGGTCGTAGACGCAGTGAAGGACGTCGAGGTGGTCGTGACCACGATCCCGCTACACGCCATACCCTCGCTGCCAAGCAGCCTGTTCGACGCCGTGCCCGACGACGTTATTCTTGTCGATACCTCAAACTATTTCCCGGGGCGCGACCGCAAAATCCCTGCCATTGAGGAAGGAATGGTGGAGAGTCAATGGGTCGAGCAGCAGATCGGGCGTCCGGTCATCAAGGCGTTTAACAATCAGCTTGCTTACACCCAGGCGCATGAGGGAAAGCCGGCGGGCACGTCCGGCCGCATCGCCATGTCAGTCTTTGGCGACGATGCGATTGCGAAAACAAAGGTCATCAGCTTGATCGACGATCTTGGTTTCGACGGGATTGACGCTGGTCCGTTGGCAGAATCGTGGCGGCAGCAGCCAGGTACGCCTGCCTACTGTACCGAACTGACGGCACCAGAATTGAGGGCGGCGCTAGACAGGGCTGTCACGAGTAGATCACCCAAACTGCGGGACCTCTCACTCAAGCGTCTTGAGTCATTTGGCGAGGGATTTCTCTCCTCCCTCGGAAAGGGCGAATACACCCTCGGATTTACGAGCAAGGACGTTGTCGAAATGTATCGAAAGCTTGAGAAGCAGAAGATCTGATAAAGATGTGTAGCTGTGAATGGCTGATTCGGCGAGATGTGATGTGGACTATGCCCAGCCATTCACAGCCGTGAGCATTGAAAAACTCCTCGGAAATCCATTCGTCTAAATCAAGGTCCTGGATATCCGAACCGATTGACCCTCGAACGCGTCAGAGAGGAAGTTCTTTATTTTAAAACTACTACGTGAAAAATACCACACGGCAGTTCAGTTTTTCGCTAGAAGACACAGGAGACGCGTATGCTTCCAAGAGCAGGCACCACCATTTCCGTTATCCCTTTCGGGCACGGCATGGGATTTTACACGTGGGATGTCATCGAAAACAAACTTTATGGGGACCCGAATGTTGCTGAACTGTACGGTTTTCTTCCCGAAGAACTTGCAAGAGGTATCGATGTAGAGCGTATATTTGCGATTATTTTGGACAGCGATCGCGCTCTCATCGCTGCAAATGTTCATAAAGCGATATTGACGGGAGAGCCATCAAGCGGCCAGTTCCGCGTTCTGCGCCCGGACGGCTTGACCCGGTCCATAGTATCATTTGGACGATGTCTCCGCGACGACGAGGGTAATCCTACTTTTTATACGGGAACCGTCATGGACGCATCTTCGTCGAACCTCTTTGAAGCTCGAGATCCCCTGGAGTGGTATTGCAGGGCCGCCTTGTCAGTCGCCAAAAGCCTCGGTAACGATCTTGCAGCCCGTTACCTTTCTTCAGCGTTGAACGTTCTTCAAACTCATTCGAAAAACAGTCCCACGCCGTCTTCCAAGTAAGGATGTAGCCACAGGCATTCGACGTCGCGAATAATAAAATCCTAGCATCTGAAAATTTTGCAGACCTGCAAAAATTGAACGGAGGAAGGGCGCCCACGCTGTTCTCTGTAGGCGGCATCACCCCATTCTTCTCGTGTTGGAAGCCGTCCTCCTGCCCATGCGCAAAATTCGCTCGCTTCTGTCCAACTGACATGAACGGCAGGTAGGTCGTTACTTTCGGGCACCTCACCAAATGGCGCAAGATACGTCCATCCCGGTCGGCGCTCCCAACCCGCGTCCCATTCGTGCCCGCCACCCTCTCGTTCTGCCGCCGAGATCGCACTGCTTGAGTGCATAAAAGCTTTGAAACGATCGCTCCAAACTCGCCAGGTTGATGAATCAGAAACTTTTTAAGTTGGAACCGGTGCTTCAGGCAGGATCAGTTTACGTTCGCGCAACTCGTCCCAGAACGCCGGGGGAATGCCGACCTTCATGGACTGGACGTTGGCTTCGACCTGGCCCGGCACACGGGAACCGGGCACAATCGCCGACACGATAGTCGGGGCAGCGGCAAACTGAAGGCTGGCGGTGCGGATGTCGATGCCGTGACGCTTCGCGACATCTGCTAGCTGCGAACGCTTTTCGACAACGCCAGCAGGAAGCTTGTCACTGAAATGATAGCGGTTGCGACCTCCCAAGAACCCGTCGTTTAACGGCGTGCCAACTGTGACCGTGATGCCTTTTTCAGCCAGCGCGGGGAAGGTTTTCGTAAGCGCTTCCTCGTGATCGATAATGCTGTACTGGCATGCCAGCAGAACGAGGTCGGGTGTTGGACCATCCCCGCTTGCGGCAAGAACGGCGGCCTCCGGGCGGTTGATACCAAAGCCCCATGCCTTGATCAGACCCTCGTTACGCATGCGTTCGAGTTCGACCATCGCACCGGTGCGAGCAATTTCATAAGAGCGCGTCCATGGCTGCGGCAGCTCGACATTTTCAGGTCCCAGATCGTGGATGTAGACGATGTCGATGCTGGAAAGCCCCATACGCTGCAAACTGTCCTCGACCGAACGGCGTGCACCCTCTGCCGTGTAAGCATACTCATAAGAAAAATTGAGCTTGTCTGCCCAGAAATCAGGCTTGAGAGGTTCGCGGCTTGCTTTGAACACGCGCCCGACTTTGGTCGATACCAGATATTCGTCCCGCGGCTTACCTCTGAGGAAGGTACCCAGGCGGTGCTCGGACAGGCCGTGGCCGTAGAACGGAGAGGTGTCGAAGTGGCGAACGCCGCCGTCCCATGCCGCACTTAATGCAGCTTGCGCCTGTGCGTCGCTCATGGGTGCAAAGATATTGCCGATTTGCGTGCCGCCCATGCCGAAGCGATAGCGGGGACGGTACCTAACACCGCCTTCAGCAGGACCATTCAGCGGCAGGGATGTCCCTGTAACGTTACCCAGTGTCGGCATGACGGTTCCCTGAACGGTCTGTGCCTCAAATGAAGGTGTCCGCGCCCGGCCAAGCGTGGGTGCAAGTGCCGTGGTAATCGCAGTGCCGGCTACCAGCGTCAAGAATTCGCGACGTTCCATGTTATCTCCGAAGATTTGGGGAAAAGAGAAGTCTCGCTGCGACGGCGTCGCAACGCAAAAGATCAATTATCGCTGGTAAGGGGTAGTTTGGTGCGTCGTCAGCGCAAATTCGGTGCCTCATTCAACATCGCGGAATCCCAGTGCTCTGCCGCTTTGCCATCTCTGATGCGCCACATATCGAACCACGTCGTGCTGTAAGTCTTGGTTGGATCAGTCGGGTTTTTCTCAGTCCGCGCATAGGTCACAACGACCAAGTCGCCTTCCGCAACGACATCCGCGACCTTCATTGAGATCTTGTCTGGAATTGGTTTCGGTTGAACCTTGAGGACCTCTGTGAAGTAAGCGACGACAGACTTCAGCCCGCTTTGTGCATTTGGATTGTGCTGGATATAGTCGTCGGTCAGATACTGATTGGCTCTGTCCCAATGTCCGGCTTCAAGTAACTCAAGAATAATCTTGTAGGCGACCTGCTTGTTTGCGTGGAGTTTGGGATCCGCGCTGGTGAACAAGGCGTCTGAGTTAGAAGCCGCGATGACCGCCTCCTGGGCCTGCACCGATTGACCCGTCACTGCCGACCCAAGTGCGATGCCAATAGCGAGCGCGATTTTTTTCAAGATATGTCTCCGTAGAATTTGCCATCCATGCAAGGCGACTGCCGTTGCTTTTCACAGGTTGGTTTGGTTCGATACACCAGCGAACATAAGGTCTCGTTCGTCCCCGGCGTTAGATTGATCCTGCTGATTTTTTGCATAATCCTGTCGCTTGCCTTGCGCGCAACATATTTGCCGATCACATTCTGATGAGCGCAGCGAGAGGTGTGGTACATGAACCAATTCGTACGAACCGATAATCTTGATAGCCTACCAGTGTCGGCGAGCAGATCGAACCTGGCGCCTGCCGCTCTTCAGTTATGTTCTCATGAGCAGATCAATTCCAGTATTGTGCCTGGCCTAAAATTTTTCATGCTGTCAAAGCCAGACGAGCCGCACAGGTGCTTTTACGAACCCTGTCTCGCTGTCATATTGAGCGGCGTGAAGCGCGTCATGTTCGATAAACAGGAGATGCTTTTCCATTCGGGTGATTTCTTCGTTACCTCAATCGATATCCCAACCTCCGCGCATGTCGTCGAAGCATCAGCTGAGAATTGTTATGTTTCAATGATCATGAAAATCGATTTGGCCCGGCTTCATGAACTGGCGAAACATATGCAGTTCTCCCACGCGGAAGGCGTGACTCATGCAAGGGGCGTAGCGACGGGACATGCTTCAGAAGAACTGCTTGTTGCATTGAAACGTCTGATAGATCTAGCAAATCGTCCAGGCGACATTCCGCTTCTTGTCGACGCGATCAAGTCTGAAATTTACGTCCGCTTACTTCAAAGCGAAGTAGGGTTTTGGGTTTCACTGATGGCAAGTGACGGCTACAAGGCGGCAGGTATTGTCAAGGCACTTGAGTGGCTTAAAAATAATTATGCGCAGGCACTGCGAATCGAGGCGCTAGCCGAAGTGTCCGGAATGGCCGTATCGACATTCCATCACAACTTTCGCCAGCTTACTGGAACAAGCCCACTTCAATACCAGAAGACGCTTCGGCTTTATGGAGCGAGAAATCTTATGCTGACTGAACGCATTAATGCCAACGGCGCGGCGGGCAAGGTTGGCTACGACAGTGTGCAGCAGTTCAGTCGCGAATATGCCCGCATGTTCGGTGCTCCGCCCAAGCGGGATGTCGATTTTGTAAGACGCGGCCTATCTTTCCAACGAAGCGACACCTAGTTGCAAAAATAATGTCAATCACCTCGGAAAAGAGATAGTGGCTCCACATGCCGGTGTTCTTGCAGCCGGAGCAGAATCTCGCCCGGCTTGGGGCAACCGGCGGCGCATTTTCGGGAAATGCGTTCAGGGATCGGGATGGAACAATCAAGTTCTACTACACAGAGCGGTTACCAGCCTACAATCTCTTTACCGGCTATCGCGAAATCCAGAAGATTGCCGAACCCGACCGGAGACTGATCAAGGCAGAGCGTGTCACCACTATTCTGGAGGCCCGTCCAGATGGTGTAAAACACGATTTCCGTGACCCAAAGGTCTGGTGGGATAAAGCAGCCAATGCTTATCGGATGATCCTCGGCGCTTCCATCGACGCAGACCCGGCAGTGCTTCTTTATGGCTCGGACGACGGTTTAGAATGGCGCTATCTCGGACCGCTCTACCGGGCATCCGCAAACTTCTGCAAAGAAGGTGCCCGGGCTGTGGAATGCCCCGACTTCTTTCAGCTCGAAGATAAGTGGATCCTGGTCATGGGCTTTGTCGGCCATATTGAGCCAGGCACCGGGCGTCACAATCTACTCTACGCCCTCATCGGTCAATTTGCCGACGATCGCTTCATACCCGATACGCCTGAGCTGCAAATACTGGACTTTGGGACAGACTATTACGCCATGCAGAGTTTCGAGGCAGATGGGCGACAAATCGCTTTTGCGTGGCTGTTCAACTGGGAGTACCGGAAGCCCCCCGGTTCAGCTTACTCCGGTGAAATGTCTCTGCCCCGCGCGCTTACTCTTAGCCAAGACAAAAAGAAGATATGCATGACCCCGGCGATCGAGGTTGACGAGCATTACGCTGCGATCCCTATCCCCCAGAATGAAGCCGGTGATTACTCGTTGCCCAATGCTCCCGTCGAAATCCGGCTATCCGGAGGTCTGGACGGCACGAGCCTGAGCGCAACGCAGGACGGCGACCTGGCGTTTGAAATTTCGGTCGCCGACAATGTTCTTTCGATCAGGCTCGCACAGGATGACGGCTCAATCCAGTACGTGGCGAAGCTTGAAGAAGGCAGTGATCTCCGTGTGTTTCATGACTGTGGAATTATTGAGATTTTTGCAGACGGAGGCGCAATCTGCGGAACTCGTCGCGGTTACATCAACACCAAGCCCGACCGGCTAGAAATCTCGTCCCTCGCCTGCGCAGCTGCATCTGAAAGAGCTCCAACATGATCCTTTGCTGCGGCGAAGCGCTGATCGACATGCTTACCTCCAAAATCGATGGGATCACTGGCTACATTCCCCATACTGGAGGCTCAGTTTTCAACACTGCGATAGCGTTGGGGCGTTTGGGGGTGAACGCGGGTCTACTGACTGGACTGTCGAATGATCGATTCGGGGAACGACTCATCGCCGCACTTCGGGAAAGTAATGTGGACACGTCGAATGTGGTTTTCTCAGAACGGCCTACGACATTGGCCTTTGTCGAGTTTGTCGGCGGTAACGCGACCTACTCGTTTTTCGATGAGAATTCGGCCGGCCGGATGTTAAGCCCGAAGGACTTACCGCAACTGTCACCCCAGATAAAAGGTTTGTTCTTCGGAGGAATCAGCTTGGTGCTCGAGCCCTGCGGCGAAACTTATCTAGAGCTCGCGCAGAAGGAGGCGTTCGGTCGTGTGATATGCCTTGATCCAAATATTCGGACAGGCTTCATACAAGATACAGGCCGTTACCGTCGTCGACTGGAAGCGATGATTGGGCTTGCCGATATCGTCAAAGTTTCAGACGAGGATGTGAACTGGATTTATCCTGAATCGAACTCGTTGATACAAAAGATGGAAGGATTATTGGAGGCTGGACCCTCCGTCATCGTCCTGACACAAGGCAAGGCTGGAGCTACGGTTTTTAGCAAAGACGGCACGAATATCAAAGTCCGTTCGGAGTTTGTTTTGGTTGCAGACACAGTGGGCGCCGGCGATACATTCAATGCGGGCTTTTTAGCTCACATGTCCGGGCACGGACTACTCTCAACAGACGCCCTGCGCACCGCGCCAACCGAAGCACTCTATGAAGCTGTTCGGTATGGTAATCGAGCAGCAGCAATAACCGTCTCTCGGCCAGGTGCAAATCCGCCTTGGAGTAGTGAGCTAGAGGGTCGCGCTGGGGCGGCCTTGTCTCCGACGAAAGTACCTTGGCCGAGGATTTCGTAAACGGAGAAATAGGCATCTTCATAGTGCTTGCCCCCGGCTTCACTTGCATCGTCATCGGGTCACGGTCGAACGCGACCTATACCCGATCACGCCGACGGTTCACCGCAGGAGCAAATCCTAGTGGTTCAGCTCGCCGGCAAGTGGCGCGGGGAGTGCCGACTTACCCAAAAGATTGATCCGTTTTTCCGTTTCGCGACGAATGACTTCCTCGAAAAATATTCAATCTATTCCAAGGTAGCGGCTCGGAACCTAGAAACAGCGAGCGAAACGCACCGGTGCCTTGGCTTTCCGGTTTCTGAACCTCTGGAAAAATAGATACTCACCGCAATCCAATAATCTTCGTACAACCCGCTGACCTGTTCGGGTCCTTATCTAGTTCGAGGACATGGCGCGCGCACCTCGACCCTCATCTAGCCTGTGGCCGAAGTAGCACTTGACGCACTTATGTCAGGCCTACCATATGGTGTTGGGTAATCGTTTGAAGTCCGGGCTCCAAGTTGCAAGAAAAGTCTGAAAAATTGCCATCCATAAGCACGCCGATCGGGACGAGCGATCGAGAATTCGTGCGCGGCATTGAGATCCCAACATATTCGAGCCACGAAATCAGGATTATCCGCGGAACCTATAAGGCCATGGCGACGATCGGTACCCAACAGCTTTCGCTTCGGCGAATAGCCAAGGAATTAGACGTTAGTCCAGCGCTGATCGGTTATCACTTCAAGTCGAGGGACGCTTTGGTAATGGAAACGATGCGCTGGGCGCTGGCCGGAACCGTGCGGCGTATTGCGCGCAAGGTTGCCAGTATCCAAGACCCACGCGGCGCGTTTTCAGCGTTGATGGACGGGGTATTCCTCGGACCAAAACCAAGCCGAGATTTCCATCTAATTTACCTCGATCTCGTCCAGTACTCGACAAGAGAAGCGACATTTGTCGAACTCGCCGATCTGCTCAAGACCCATATCGATGGCACATATGCCAGCGTGATCCAACAGGGGGTCGAAGCCGGGTTGTTCGAAGTGGAAGACCTCGCCGTTGCGGCAAAAAGGGCCCGAGCGGTCGTTGAAGGCAGCTTTATCCAATGGCTCCAGGATAAGGATTGGGAACTCAGCTACGGAGCTCTGCGGGAAGAATGCGAAGCCGCACTTCTGAAGCTGTTCCGGCCGGCCGACGTGTAACCGCTGAGCGGTTGAAGGCGTCACCAACGACTCCATACGTAATCCAGGGACCTCCGGCTTTGCCGGAACTATGGGTCTGCTGCAGTATGAACCGCCTGCGAAACTACTACGTCAACAGTTGTTTTCGAAAGAGAGCTCCCAGCTATCTGTACCTTACAACTCTCTTGCGCATTGTTGGTGGCGGCCAGGTCTTCTTTGAGATGCGCCGCGTGTTAATGATATCCACGCCGACCCTGTATTGACCAAAACCCCTGACGATAGCGCTCGTTGAACGCAAAAGTGCCGGCTGTTCGCGCCTAGCATCCCAAATTTTAAGTTCAATATTGATCATTTCAGCTCGCCGACAATCAGCCCGGGGGCATCGCTCAATGAAACCACTTGACAACTGTACAGTCGCATTTAGTATCACTGAACAGTTGTTCAGCTTGATGGAGGGGACTGATCAACGAGCCGCGCGCTCACTCTGCCGGAGGGCAGATGAGCCCGTGAAGATTGGGTGAAATTTCAACGTATTGAACACATCGCTGACAGCAGGGCGCCATTGATAGTCTCATTGGCCCGTGGTTCCGCTCGACTTTTATTTCGCGCGGGTGATCGGCACCACCCGCGCGTTGACATCTACTGGGAGGAAACAAATGACACACGTCGATACGCTAACGCGTACAGAAGGCATATCCGCGAGAGACCGTAAGGTTATCGTTGCGGCATCGTTGGGTACGGTCTTCGAATTTTATGACTTCTTTTTGATTGGCCTCGTAGCGACTGAGATTGCGAAAGCGTTTTTCTCCGGCGTGAACCCAACAGCAGGCTTCATCTTCACACTGCTCGGATTTGCCGCAGGCTTCATGCTTCGCCCCTTCGGCGCAATCGTTTTCGGGCGCCTCGGCGATCTCGTTGGGCGAAAGTACACATTTCTTGTGACGATCGTCCTCATGGGTGGTTCAACGTTCTTGATCGGTATGCTTCCAGCCTACGCTACTATCGGCGTGGCGGCTCCGATCCTTTTCGTTACCATGCGAATGCTGCAAGGTCTCGCTCTCGGAGGAGAATTTGGCGGTGCCATGGTCTATGTTGCGGAGCATGCTCCAAGCGACAAGCGAGCCACCTACACTGCCTGGATTATCATGACGGCAGCAATTGGTTTCCTGCTCGCGGTCGCCGTGATCATTCCGTTGCGCCTCACCCTTGGGCCCGATGCATTCACTCTCTGGGGCTGGCGCGTTCCTTTCCTTATTTCGATCGTGCTGTTGGGCGTTTCACTGTGGATTCGCCTGAAGCTCGACGAGTCGCCCGAATTCAAACGCATGAAGGCCGAGGGTAAAGCTTCCAAGTCACCTCTGGCCGAAACATTCGGAACGTGGAAGAACGTACGAGTGATCATTATTGCGGCTCTGTGCATTTTGCCGGCTCAGGCGGTCATCTGGTACACGGGTCAGTTCTACACATTGTTCTTCCTGACGAAGGTTCTAAAAGTGGAGAACCTAACAGCGAATTTCATGCTCATCACCGCGACAGTTCTGACCGCTCCCCTCTACGTCATCTTTGGCAGACTATCGGACAAGATTGGAAGAAAGCCGGTTTATATCGTTGGCTACCTGATTGCTGCAATTGTTACCATTCCGGCTTTTCAAGGTCTGACCCACTTTGCAAATCCGGCTCTTGAGGCGGCGCAGGAGCGTGCGCCGATCACGATCGTTGCGGATCCGCAAGACTGCTCATTCCAGTTCAACCCGCTCGGGACTGCGAAGTTCACCAAGTCGTGCGACGTTGGCATCGGCGCCGTCACCAACCTGGGTCTCAACTACCGCAGCGAAGATACAGCAGCCGGTACCGTTGCAGCTGTGAAAGTGGGTGATCGGACGATTGCTAGCTATCCGGCTGACGCGGCCGACGCGGCTACCCAGAAGACCCGCCTCGATTCGGAACTGAAGCAGGCTCTGACCGATGCGGGTTACCCGCTCGGAAACGCCAATCCAGACGACGTCAATTGCCCCGCCATCATCGCGCTACTTTGCGTGCTGTTGACGCTCGGCGCGATGGTTTTCGCCCCGACAACCACCTCATTGCTCGAGATGTTCCCCTCGCGTATCAGATACACCGCTATGTCGTTCCCGTATCACTTGAGTGCGGCGTGGTTCGGAGGCTTTCTACCGGCGACAGCCTTTGCAATCGTTGCGGCCACCGGAAACGTCTACTCAGGTCTCTACTATCCTGTGTGTATCGCAGCGGCATGTATGGTTCTCAGCTTGATCTTCGCGCGTGAAACACGCGGAACCGACATATCGAAGGGCTGATCATGGCAATAAGGGCCGTCACGTTCGCGCGGCGGCCCCTCTAAACCCTAAGGGAAGATGGCAAGTGCCTTCCCTGTGGCGCTGACATAGACGACGTCGTCGCGCTTTAGTGTTCCCGACAGGTGTATTATGTTACCACCAAGCTTGTCATTTCTTTCCACCTCTACGATTTCCCACTCCGCTTTCAGTGTCGCGCCTGCTGCGACGGCTTTGCGGAATCTGAAACTGAATTCGAGACCGACAGCTTCGCCATCCCCTGTGAGGTGATCGGCAACCAGTCCCATCATAAGAGAAGTGTAGTGTGTCCCGCTGGCAATAATCCCGCCAAACCGTGACCGTTTAGCTGCTTCGTTGTCGTGATGAAGTGGATTTGTGTCACCGGCTGCCGTCGCAAAATCCCGTATTCCCTGCTCATCGAAATGAAATGTCTTTGAGAAGCGACCGCCAACCTGACAGGCCCTTTTTCGCTGCGAGAGTGTGTCAGTCTCCATCGGCGGCATCCTCGTGCACTGCGCGTTACATTGTCCGGAAATCATCTATTTCTGATACTTTAAACCGGACTTGACAAGTGTACAGTCTGCCCGTAGCGTCCTGAACACTTGTTCAGTCAAGCGCTGCGAGGTGGAGCTCGCCGAATCATGGGAGGCCTATCATGAGCCATGGAAATTCAATGCAGGACCGCGCCCTGCAACTTGTCGAAACCTATTCCGCAGAGAACTTCAACGTCGCATGGCAACTGTGTGATCGTCACGAGGCAGATGCGGTAGCGCATACGATAATCCGAGAGGACCTCTCGTTTCATACGCTCACTTACGGTAAGCTTCGTCTTGAATCGGAGAAATTGGCAGCGTCGTTCATTGAACTGGGGATCAACCAAGGTGATCGAATTGCCACGCTTATGGGCAAGGGCCGGGAATATCTCGTAACGCTGCTTGCGATCTGGCGGATAGGCGCGGTGCATGTTCCACTTTTTACGGCGTTCGCACCGCCTGCAATCCAATTCAGACTTTCATCATGCGGCGCAAAGCTCGTGGCTTGTGACGCATCGCAACGTTCCAAACTTAAGTCGATCGAGCTTGAAGATACAGCAGTTAGCTGGCGCATCATGACCCTTGGTGAAGCTGAGGGCAATGATTTTTCTTTTGAAAACCTCGTTGCGGCCGGCGCCCCTGGGACCCCCAGCGTTGCTGTCGGTGGAGATGGCGCCTTCATTCAGATTTACACCTCCGGGACTACGGGCAAGCCGAAGGGTGTGGTCGTTCCTGTAAAGGCTCTCGCAGGTTTCCATGCGTACGCGGAATTTGCTCTCGGGCTGAGACCTGACGATGTTTTCTGGAATTCAGCCGATCCCGGCTGGGGCTACGGACTCTACTTCGGCGTTCTGGCAACACTGACAACCGGAACACCCTCGATCATGCTGTGCGCCGGATTCTCGCCGGAGCTGACCTACAAGGTTCTTTCACAATTCGATGTCACCAACTTCACAGCAGCACCAACCGTGTATCGATCGCTGATCGGATCCGGCATAACACCGCCTGCCCTCAGGCTCCGTTGCGCGAGCAGCGCGGGCGAACCATTGACTCCTGAAGTGAACGTCTGGAGCAAAGAGGCTCTCGGTATTCTTGTCCATGATCATTTCGGCCAGACCGAAGCGGGAATGTTGGTCAACAATCATCATCATCCCGACCTCAAACGCCCGTTGAAGGAAGGGTCGATGGGGCGCGCGATGCCCGGCTGGACCGCAGTCGTGCTGCGCCTCGACCGTGATGAGCCCGCTCCTGAAGGCGAAGTTGGTCGTTTGGCTTTCGACTTGCGCGACAGCCCGTTCGCGTGGTTTTCGGGCTACGTGGAAGAGCCAATCAAGTCTCAGGAAAAATTTTCAGGTGACGGACGATGGTATCTGTCAGGAGACCTCGCGAGGATCGACAGCGACGGGTACGTTTATTTCAGCTCACGCGACGACGATATCATCATTATGGCCGGATATCGCATTGGCCCGTTCGAGGTCGAATCCGTACTCGCAACACATCCTGCGGTGGCTGAGTCAGCGGTTATCGCCATCCCCGACACAGTTCGCGGAGAGGTGCTGGAGGCCGCAGTTGTCCTGAGATCCGGGCAAACGCCATCGGGAGCCTTGGCCAAAGAACTGCAGGTACACGTCAAGCAGAATTTCGCTGCACACGCGTATCCTCGACGAATTCATTTTGTCGAGAGCCTTCCCAAGACACCTTCAGGAAAGATCCAGCGCTTCGTTGTGCGGCAGCAGGTCCGTGAAGGAACACTTGAAACCTTGAATGCTAAGGAAGTTGCGAATGCAAATTGAAGGCAAACTCTGTGCTGTGACGGGAGCAGCATCAGGCCTGGGACGAGCTACGGCGAAAGAGCTCCATCAGGCAGGCGCCAGTTTGCTGCTTCTTGATGTCAATCAGGAGAGGCTGGAGGACCTACAAGCAGAGCTATCGAATGACAGGTGCATCTTAGCAACGGCCGATATCAGGATTCCATCTGAAATCGAAGCGGCATTTGATGCGGCTATCGCGAAGTTCGGCCCTCTTCGCGCGGCAGTCAGTTGTGCCGGGATTGCGTCCTCCGCCAAGATCGTTTCGCGTGGCGAACCTCATGATCTGGATCTCTGGCGTAAGGTCATCGATATCAACCTGACCGGCACATTCAACGTCATGCGTCTCGCAGCTTCCCGAATGGTCACCAATGAGCCCCTGGGCGAAGCAGGTGAACGGGGTGTGATCGTAAATACGGCGTCGATAGCGGCTGAAGACGGTCAAAAAGGCCAGGCCGCCTATGCCGCCAGCAAGGCGGGTGTAGCGTCATTGTCACTGCCTGTGGCCCGCGACCTTGCGGAGTTCGGAGTTCGCTGCGTAGCCGTAGCCCCCGGTCTGTTCGGAACGGAACTCTTTGAGCAAATCCCTGAAAAGGGAATCGAAGCGCTCAAGCGTGCGCTTCTTTATCCGGCTCGAATGGGTCTGCCCTCCGAGTACTCGCTGCTCGTCAAACACGTTATCGAGAACGCCTATCTCAACGGCTCTCTGATCCGTCTCGACGGTGGTGCGCGTTTGCCAGCCTGAAAAATCGGGAAAGATTTGAAAAATGACAAAAATTGCAATGCCACTTTCTCCCGAGTCTCGTGAGCGGTTGAACCCCATCTGCGAACGTGACGGGCGGATCGCCTGGATCACACTTTCGCGGCCCGAACGTGCAAACGCACTCAATTCAGAATCTCTTGAACTTGTCCTTGACGCGATCAGGCAGGCTGAAGCAGCATCCGGTGTTGAGGCGGTAATCCTGCACGGTGCGGGGGCACATTTCTGCGCAGGAGCCGATCTCAATGAACTTTTGGGCCACGGATCTGCCGGCGTTCGCAAGCTTCTCAATCTCTTCCGTGAGGTGACGCTTGCGATCGAGAAATCTCATCTCATCGTTGCTGTCGCCATCCACGGCGCAGCACGGGCCGGTGGAATTGAAATCGCTCTGGCCTGCGATTTTGTCCTGGCGGGAAGATCAGCCACATTCGGCGATGCTCATCTATCGAAAGGTCTACTCCCCGGTGGGGGATCTACAGTGAGACTGCATCGGGCCATCGGCTGGCAGCGGGCAAAATGGATGATCCTCAGCGCTGAATCCATCGATGCCGAGACTGCCGTAAATTGGGGCCTGGCATTTGACGTGGTCGATGACGCGGAACTCCTGGCAGCGGCAGAAAGATATGTCCTGTCCATGACGCGAGGGGACACGGAATCGATCGGAAGAGCGAAGGCCTTGCTCTCGATGGTGGATGAGCAGAGCTTCTCCGACGGCCTCGAAGCAGAAATTGCCACGCTTGAGGTTCACTGGAAATCAGAGTCCTTTCAACGCGGGGTTGGCGCCTTCCTGTCGCGTAAACGATAAGCGAACTCCAATAGATCGGGATGAACATGCTGAGCGAATCTGACCCTATTGCCATCCTTTCTGCAGCCCGCACGCCCATCGGGTCATTTCAAGGTGGTTTGAAAACCTTTTCCGCCCCTGAGATTGCCGGTGTCGCGATTGGCGAAACGCTGACACGCGCATACATCCGACCCGACGAAGTGGACGAGGTGTTGATGGGATGCGTACTTCCCGCTGGAATTGGGCAAGCGCCGGCAAGGCAGGCTGCACACGCAGCCGGTCTTTCGTGGTCGACGCCGTGCTCAACTGTAAACAAAGTTTGCGGATCCGGCATGAAGACCGTGATGATGGCTGGTGATGCGCTGAGGACAAACAATTCCCGTCTGGTGCTCGCTGGCGGAATGGAGAGCATGACAAATGCTCCGTACTTTCTCGAAAAGCACCGTGCAGGCGCACGAATGGGCCATGGGCGTGTGATCGATCACATGTTCCTGGATGGCCTGGAGGACGCTTATGATCGCGGTCGCTCAATGGGCACTTTTGCCGAACAGACTGCAGAGGCATACAAGTTCACACGCGGTGAGCAGGATGCATACGCTATCGAAAGCCTTGATCGCGCGACCCAGGCGATCAGCAGCGGGAGCTTTCTCGAGGAAATAGTTCCGGTTGGCGATTTGACGTCGGACGAGCAGCCCGGAAAGGCTAAACGGGAAAGAATCGTCCAACTGCGGCCCGCGTTCAAGGATAACGGTACCATCACAGCTGCGAGTTCGGCTTCCATCTCGGACGGAGCAGCAGCCGTGTTGATGGCAAGAATGTCAACAGCCGAAGCGCTCGGCGCCTCGCCATTGGCAATCCTTCGGGGAACGTCCGCATTTGCGCAAGAGCCAAGCCTGTTTACAACAGCTCCGGTCTACGCAATACGCAATCTACTGGATAAAGTCGGATGGGCCACGAACGACGTTGATCTCTTCGAGGTCAACGAAGCCTTTGCTGTCGTGCCAATGGTGGCGATGCGTGTCCTCGGCATCCCCCATGACAAGATGAACGTAAATGGTGGTGCCTGCGCGTTGGGGCATCCGCTTGGTTGTTCTGGAACCCGGGTAATCGTTACTCTGCTTTCTGCTTTGAGAGCTCGCGGACTTAAAAAAGGGGTTGCTTCACTTTGCATAGGCGGTGGTGAAGCCACGGCAGTCGCGGTCGAACTCCTTCAATAACTCGGGAGTTCATGGATGCGGCGACTTGCGGGATCTGAATTGGGATCGCTCGATAACTTCAGGTTCGAGGATGTCGCCGCACCCTCGCCCGGGCCGGGGCAGGTACGCATCCGGACGAGTGCGGTAGCTCTGGGCTTCGTCGATGGTTTGATCACTGCAGGCCTCTACCAAATGAAACCGGCGCTGCCCTTCGTTCCCGGCGGAGAGATTGGCGGCGTTGTCGATATGGTGGGATCCGGGGTAGCCGGGATCCAGCCTGGTGCTCGCGTTGTTACCTGGCAGTTGGGAGGTGGCCTTGCTGAATATGTGATCGTATCGGCAAGTGATGTGGATGCTATTCCCGATATGCTCGACATTGCAACCGCGACCGCAATGCTTGTCGACTATCAAACCGCAAGATATGCGCTGCTCGAACGTGGTAAGCTGTCGGCTGGTGAAACGGTTCTTGTGGCGGGAGCTGCTGGCGGCGTGGGGTCGGCGGCGATCCAGATTGCGCGGAGCTACGGAGCTCAGGTTATAGCGCTGGCATCAAACAGCGCGAAGCAAGAACGAGCGTTGGAGATGGGGGCACACTCGGCGCTCTCCCCATCAAAACCGAGCCTTCGCGAAGACTTGAGGCGGCTTGCACCAGACGGCGTGAATATCGTCTTCGACCCCTTAGGTGGCGTCACAAGCGAACTCATGTTTCGCTCCCTAGCAAAGGATGGGCGACATCTTGTCGTCGGCTTTGCGAGTGGCACAATCCCTTCAATCCGAGCAAACCTCGCGCTTGTAAAAAGCGCGTCACTCGTTGGCGTTGATATCCGACATTACCTGGCAGCATATCCCGACGAAGCGAAGCAGGCCCGTTTCAGCCTCTTTGAGCAAGTTGAACTGCGTCGTCTGTCCGGTCCCCTCGTCACGCCGTTCCGTTTCGAGCAAGCTAAAGATGCTCTTGAAGCGACGGGGAAACGTGACAGACTGGGCAAACTTGTGGTGCTGATGTGAGCCGCGAATGCGCGGAACAAGCAACTCATAAATAGGGGCCAAAACAAGAGTAGTCCGAAATCGACGGACGTGGGCATGTCCTCAGCGTCGTTGCCTGGCTCGCTGAAGGCATCGATACTGAGATTTACAGTTCAATCGAAGAGGCTTTGGCTGCTGCGAAGAGGCCATACGCCAATACTTTGGCCAACGATATTGTCCGCCGAGAATGTGTGTTCCTATCCGAGCGGCGAGACACGAGCTAACAAACTTGGCAATAGCAGCTTTCCCTCACGGTAGGTGTACGGCGAGCCTCAGGGACCGATTCCCCTATCTGTAGGTTGCGTTGAGTTTCACATGCTGCTGGAAAACGCGTCTGAATTCGCGGTAACTCTCAAACCCAAGAGAGATCGCCAACCGAACCACCGTCGACTGGGTGACGGAACAACAAACAGCAAGGGAATTTGCTGTCCCGAAGGCGACGACTTCCGGGCAAGCGACAGCAGTTCGCGCTACTCTCTCTTGATGGCTCGATAGCCTCAAGCTTTTGACCTCAAGCATGTTTCTCAAATCAAATACTGTTTTGGGCTTCTGAACTGTTGATTTCGTTGCCATGACGATTGTCTTTCGCCCCGCCGATGCGTTTCTGAGTGGCTGATTTTTCCAATACCTATGTGATGGCAGGAGCAATATCGGCCCCTGCCATCTATGCCTTCAAATCACAGGAACCGGCTGTTTTTTCGACACGGATTCAATCGCAGCAAGTGCAATCGCCAGAGCGTTGCGAGCATCAGCTCCTGTTGGTGCATTCTGAACAACACCGTTACGAACCGCATCGACAAAGGAAGCAAGCTGCGCCGTATAGGCCTGAACGAAGTGGTCCGTATCGCGCCGCCATGTGTCGTTGGATACGCCAGTAGCGTCGAACAGCGTCATGCTAGAACGTCGCACGTCGCCCATCGCAACCATTCCGCCGGAGCCGAATACTTCGCCGCGAATATCGTAGCCGTACATTGCAGAGAAGTTTGCTTCCGCAACCGCGATCGAGCCGTTGTCAAAACGAATATTGACGACGGCGGTATCAAGGAAGCCTGTATTGCGTGCGTCCGAGCGAACCAGCGCATCTGCCATTGCAAACACTTCGACAGGCTTTGCGCCGGGGTTCAACCAGAGCAGCGTGTCGAAGTCGTGGATCAACGTTTCATAAAAGATGGTCCACAAAGGAATCCTGCCTGGGTCGCCGCCGAACGGACCAGGATCACGCGTTAGCGACCGGATGAGTTGAACTGCGCCGACCTTTCCGGCATCGATCGCTTCGCGGCCTTCGGCAAATGCCTGGTCCCAGCGACGATTAAAACCGACCTGCAGCGGAACGCCTGCGGCCTTTGCGGCTGCAATGCCGCGGTCCGCATCTTCAAGCGTGAGCGCCATTGGCTTCTCGCAGAATATCGCCTTGCCGGCCTCCGCAGCCTGCACGAGGATATTGGTGTGAAAGCGTGCGGGTGTCGCAATGATGACCGCATCCAGACCGGGGTGAGAAAGCATTTCTGCAACGTCGGTGTAAGAAGCGTCGGCGCCCAGCCTCTCCGCAAGCTTTGCAGCGGCTCCGGGGGCGGGGTCGGCGACGGCTATCAGCTCCGCGTCCACAAGCCTTTTTGCGACACTCTCACCATGAAACGAACCGATGCGCCCTGCCCCGATAAGTCCGACGTTGACTGTTTTGACCTTGGTCATGATTTTTAGTCCTGTTTTTGAAATCAGAGAGTGAAGGCTTCGCGGAAGGCAGCAAGCGCGGTGTCAGCATCTCCGGATGCCCATGCTTCCATCCCAATCGGGCCGGAGTAGCCCATGTGGCTCAGGGCTCTTGCGATCCCCTTCCAGTTCACTTCGCCGGTGCCCGGCTCAAATCGCCCGGGTACATCGGCCACCTGAATCTCACCGATCCACGGCAGGCTCCTGCGGCAAAGTTCGATCAGGTTCCCCTCACCGATCTGCGCGTGGTAGAGGTCCAGGTTCAAACGCAGGCGCGGATGGTCGATGCTCGATACGAGTGCCAACGTGTCTTCGGCGCGCCCGAACGGAACGCCGGGGTGATCGACGGGAAGATTGAGGTTTTCCAGCGTGAAAACCACGTTTTCTTCTTCCGCGAGGTCGACGATTCGGCGTAGCGTATCCTGAGCCGTCAGCCACATGGCTCCCGTGACGACCTCGACAGGCTGAATCGGTAGTCCACGATCCCCGAGGCCAGTGCCGTGAAGGTTGAGGCGCTGCACGCCAAGACGTTTACCGATCTGAGCTGTTTCGCGCGCGGTTCTCAAAAGTTCGGCTGCACCTTCTTCATCCGTAAGGCGCCCGGTCAGGTAACCGTTCATAATTGTGAAGGTCGCACCTGTGGCTTCGAGCTTGGCGATGTCGTGCTCTGGCCAATTCCAGAGGCCCACGCCAAATCCCTGCTCCTTCAATCGGGAAGCGCGCCATTCGATAGGCTTGTCCTGCCACAGCATCTCCGCGCAGGCGGCTAACGGAAACGGGGTGTTATTCGTACTGCTCATTTGGGGTGGTTCCCTGGATTTTGGATATGACTGTCCCAAGGCCCGGCGAACGCGCCGGGCCAAAATTCATGTTTCCAAGTGTCTTCAGATGGTGCCGCCCAGCTCCGCGGAGATCGACTGGAGCTCTTTGCCGCCGGCCATCAGGTTCTGCAGGCCATCGAGGCTGATTTCATGTTTGGCAAATGTGCCAAGCGTCTTTCCCCTGTTCAGAGCTGTAAACCGGTTGCCAACGGCAAAAGCGTGTCTGACGTTGTGGGTAATGAAAATCACGCCCAGACCTTTGCGACGAACCTGATCGATGTACTTCAGGACCATCGAGGTTTGCGCAACACCGAGTGCAGATGTCGGTTCATCGAGAATGAGGACTTTCGCCCCGAAATACACGGCGCGTGCGATCGCCACGCATTGACGTTCGCCACCGGAGAGCGTGCCGACGGCCTGCCCGGGTTCACGAACATCGATGCCGATTCTCTTCATTTCTTCGCTGGTCACGCGATCCGCGAATTCCATGTCCATGTATTTGAACGGACCGAAGCCCTTCAACGGCTCGCGACCCATGAAGAAGTTTCTTGTGACAGACATCAGCGGGATCATCGCCAGATCCTGGTAGACGGTAGCAATCCCGGCATCGAGCGCATCTCTTGGCCCGGTAAAGAGATGTTGTTTCCCCTCGACGAGGAAGTCGCCGGATGTCGGTCTGTGAACACCGGAAAGAGTATTGATCAGAGTCGATTTTCCGGCTCCGTTATCTCCGAGGAGGCACAGAACCTCTCCTGCGTGAACACTCAGCGAAACGCCGTTGAGTGCGATAATCGAGCCGAAGTGCTTTACGAGGTTCTTGACCTCGACGAGTGGTGTCTGGCTCGTGCTCATCAGCGTTCTCCCGTCACACGCTTGCGAATGATGTTGTTGAAAATAACCGCAATCAGCAGCATCCCGCCGAGGAAGACGAGGTACCAATCCTGGTCGATTGACGTGTAGGTGAGACCAATCAAGACCATGCCGAAGACGATCGATCCGAAGAACGCACCGATTGCCGAACCATATCCTCCAGTCAGGAGACATCCGCCGATGACGGCCGCAATGATGGCTTCGAACTCCTTTTGGAATCCCCGTCGTGCGTCCGTTGAACCCGCATCAAGCACGGTGAGGATCGCGACGAGAGTGGCGCACATGGCGGTAACAATGAAAAGGGTCGTCTTTACGCGCGCGACGGGAACACCCGACTTGCGAGCTGACTTCGGGTCGCCTCCGGATGCAAAGATCCAGTTTCCAAACCTCGTGCGCAGCAGAACCCAGGTCGCGACGAGTGCAATCAGCACAAACCAGAGAATTTCTACGGGGATACCGGGGACTTTCGGCGTTCCATTGGGGAAGGTCTCGATGACGCCTGCACTGCCAAGCCACGTGAAGAGGCCCGGGAAGGCATCGCCTGAGAACAGCGGCGCAAGGGGACTGTCCGCCACAGCTTCCCTCATGCCGCGAAGCTGTGTTGAACCGCCGCTCGCCCACTTCAGTCCGACGAGCGTGAGGCCACGAAGAATGAAGAGAAACGCAAGCGTTACTATGAACGATGGAAGTCCGGTGCGCATGGTGAGCTGGGCGTTGGTGACACCGATGACCACGGCGAAAGCAAGCGCGATCAGGATCGCGACGCTGAGCGGCAGATTAAGGACCACAAGGGCCGTGCCAAAAACTAGCCCTGCGAACGCGACCATCGAGCCGATCGACAGATCGAATTCGCCGCCGATCATCAAGAGTGCCGCGCCAACCGCAAGAATCCCCAGTTGAGCAGCTGGCGCCATGAAGTTTACAACGCCTGCAAGTGTGAACATGGCAGGGTTTGCGGTCAGCATGAAGAATGTTGTGACGAGCACCAGTCCTGCGACTGCGCCGAGTTCCGGACGTCGCGCGAGCGCGGTCAAAGTCGAAACCTTTTTCAGGCGCTCGTCGGATCGAGTCGGGGACCCGTTCTGTTCGTTGGCCAGCGTCATGGTCGTACCTCAGATGTCAGTTGTTTACGTGCGCCGTCGGCTGCCGTTCACGCTTCACGCGGATCGGATGTCGGGCGATGAGGGCAGCCCCCGCTGGAGGTGCGGGAGCTGCCGGATGGGTCCCGCTCAGCGGATACCCTGGGAGGATTTCTCAATCACCGAAGCGGCGGTATCCTTCTCGACAAAGCTCGGACCCGAGGCAACGTTTCCAGCAGGAATCGTGCCATATCTTGCATTCAGCGCGAGGAATGTGACTGGCAGATATCCCTGGAGATAGGGTTGCTGATCCACGGCAAAAAGCGCCTTGCCTTCCGAAACAGCCTTCAGGAAATTGGCCGAGAGATCGAAAGAAGCGACCTTGACCTTGTCGCCATTGCCCATCTTCTCGACAACAGCAACCGCTCGCTCACCGACGAGCGGTGCCGACAGGCCAAGCACGACATCGACAGAAGAATCCGAGGTTAAAGCAGCCTGGATCTTTGATTCAATTTCCGCCGGGTCGGCGGAAGTCGGCAGGACCGTTACCTTTCCACCTTCGAAGCCCTTGGCGGTACCTGCGCAGCGCTGGTCAAGGGCGGCATTTCCCACCTCCTGGTTTACGCACAGCACATGCTTCATGCCGAGAGACTTGAGTTTTTCGCCGACCTTGGCGCCTGCGGTAAGTTCGTCCTGGCCAACATGAAGCTTGATGCCAAGCTTTTCCGTTGCGGCAATGCCGGAGTTCATGGAAATGACGGGGATACCGGCCGCGATGGCCTTGGCAATCGCCGGGCCTAGCGCATCCGGATCGGGATTGGAAATTACAATGCCCGCCGGGTTTTGATTGACTGCGGCCTCAATGAGCTGAGCCATTGCGACCATATCGAAGGTCTCGGGTGCCCGGTAGTCAACCTTGGCATTGATGTCCTTGCCGGCCTGCATCATTCCGTTTTTCACGATCGACCAGAAGGGGTCAGAAGCTTGTCCATGAGTGACGGCGATGATGCTGGGCTGCTCCTCGGCTTTGACGCCAACCGACCAAGCGCCAATCAGTGACACGGCAATAGCCGCAGAAGCGAAATTCTTCCAAATGGATTTCATTTTTTCCTCCTCAATGTCACCCACTCCTCTGAGTGACGAATTCGAATGCTACCGGGTGCAAATATATTTGCTACCGGGTGCAAGCAGGTGCATGTTATGTCAGAATGCGTTAAAAGCAAGCATTCATTTCACTGAATCAAAAAAATGGAATTTATGTTCCATTACCGGAGAGTTTATGCGCAAGAGAGCAACGGCTAAACAGGTGGCAGATGCGGCGGGAGTCTCCAAGTGGACCGTGATACGCGCTTTCACACCGGGAGCATCGATTACCGACGAAAGCAAGCGGAAGGTCCTGGAGACCGCTGCAGCTTTGAACTACACGCCGAACCTTCTTGCACGAAGCCTTGCCACCAACTCGACGGGGCAGATCGCTGTCTTCGTGGATGACTTTTCCAACCCGCAAAAGCTCCCTTTCCTTGAGGCGCTTACCGAGAAGCTCCAGGCCGCAGGCCTGGTCGTGATGCTGATCAATATCAATAGCCACTTCAACCATGTGAACGCACTTCTCCATGCGGACCAGCGTCAGGTCGATGCCATCATTCTGTTTGGTACAGCGTTTCGCGACGAAACCCTGACAGACCTGCAGCACGGACGCGGCATGCCGCCTATGTTCGTGCTTGCACGTGACAGTCAGATCGACGGCGTGCCAGCGGTTGTCTGCGACGCGGAACTTGCTCTCAGGGAGATCGTCGACCACCTTCATGCGCAGGGATACAAACGCCCGGGCTTCATGAGCGGTGCTGCCGCTTTGTCCACGGCTTTAAAAAGAAGCCATTACTTCACGGAGTTCTGGGCAGAAAAAGGCATCCAAAACGTCGTCCAAATGAGCGCGGAAAAATACAGTCTGGACGCTGGTGCGGCCTCGGTGAGGAAGTACTTAAGCGAGACTTCACCGCAAGATCGCGTCGATGTGCTAATGTGCGAAAACGACATCCTGGCAATGGGCGCAATGGATGAGATCCGGGCAAACTTTCGCCTTCAAGTTCCCGAAGATATCGCGATAGTGGGTTTCGACAACTACGAGATATCCGGTTCGTTCGGATACGGCATTACCACCTATGAGCAACCGCGCGACGAAATGATTGATGCAATTCTGAGTATGATCAAGGGGAGTTCGGCTTTGAAGACGGTAACTCTTCGGGGCGAGCTTGTCGTTCGAAGCTCAACTTAAACGCTGTCGACTGATCACAGTTGACTATTCTTTAGGACCATCCGATCGGAACGTCACAAAGTCGCGGCGAAGCTTGGGTGTCATCCAAACTGGATTTCATCAACGAGGCAGGCATGCAGTGTGCGTACCGACCGCCTTGGACGCAATCGAGCCGTCGACCTGCCACTACTTCAAATGCAAACTCGCAGATAAACCCGCCAGATCAAGTACCTGGCCCACTTGGAATGTCGGGAAGGGGGTCGCGCGGGGACTATCTGGTGTTGGGGTGTCAAAGGCTAGAGCGAACATCGAAGGATCTGCCGCCTTGTCCGAGTTCGGCCATTGCGGCATCGGCGTCGATGGTCACTGAAATGGCCTTGCCCAAACCGAGGGCGCACTTGCAAAAAACGTCGAGCGAGCCATTCATGGCCTCCGGGCTGCCGCCAGATCTCGCTGCCCACAACGCCCTCGGATATCCACTATGGTCGCTGAGTTGAAGACGTTTCCATCGTCAGGAGGCGTCTTCCCGAGTGCCACCGTCGTCAGGCAGGCAGCTTCATCTGCTTGCGCAGGCTCTTGTCGAACGCGCTTGCGGGTACGAAGCGTCGCAGGAAATGCAGTTGCCGCGCCGCCTTGGTGGCGGGGTAGCGCAACTTCGGCGACTTTACTGTCGCCGCCTTCACGACGGCTTCCGCGACAAGCTCCGGCGCATCGCCTGCCTTGATGGCACTGTTCCACAGGGCTTCCGTTGTCTTGCGGCCCGCATCGTAGACGCTCGTCATGCGGTCGGGCTGTTTCGCGTTGTGGTCAAGCGCCGTGTTCGTAAAGGCAGGCTCCACCAGGAGGACCCTGATACCGAGCGATCTGACTTCGTGATCGAGAGACTCCGAGTAACCCTCGACGGCATGTTTCGTGGCGGTGTAAAGCGCGCTAAACGGACTGGGAATGAAGCCAACCACCGAACTGATGTTTATGATGCGCCCGCTACGCTGCCTGCGCATGATCGGTAGGACCTCGTTAGTCGTCCGGACGATCCCGAAGACGTTGAGATCGAAGATAGCCTGCGCCTGTTCAACGGATGATTCCTCGGCGCCACCGATGAGAGCCCCGCCCGCGTTGTTAACGAAGATGTCGATACGGTCCGTGCGGCTGACGACTTCGGCGACCATTGCAGCCACCGAAGCGCTGTCGGTCACGTCGCATTCAAGCATCGTGATCCCCGCGACCGTCCCCGTCCTCGCCTTCCGACTGGTTCCAAAGACCTGGTAGCCGGCCGACACCAGAGCCTTTGCCGTGGCAAGACCGATCCCGGATGCCGCGCCAGTGACGACGGCGACGCTACGATTGTTCGTGTTCATTTCAATTCCTTTCGTTCGCCCGATACAGGGCGGCGTTGATGACGCGGGAGTTGCAAGTGGTCCCCGCGAGGTCGAAGTGTCATGAGTTGGAGCGGTATCGCGCGGCGGGTTCGGAGTTGCTAAAGCCTGCGGCCAAGACGCCGCGCGCCTGCTCGAAGGCATCCCATGCGGCGACGTCGGGCACGGGCGGGATCGTCACCAGCTCCTTCCGGTCAAACCCGATCAGCGCCGCGTCGACGAGGTCTTCCACTTCCATCAGGTTCTGGACACGGTTGATGTCACCTCCTGCCCGCTCGAAGATTTCCGTACGTGTCGCGGCGGGCAAGACAGCCTGGACGTATACGCCCTTGGAAGAGACTTCTGCGGCTAGGCTCTGCGACATGGTCAGCACATAGGACTTGGTGGCGGCATAGATGCCGTGGGAATATTCGGGTAAAAGCGCCAGCACCGAGGCGATGTTGACGATCGACCCGCTGCCCCGTTCCACCATGCCCGCGATTACCGCGGAAGCCAGTAGCGTCGGAGCGACGACGTTGAGACGAAGCAGTGTTTCCATCGCTGCAGGATCGGCCGACGTGAATCCGCCGAGCAATCCTGCCCCGGCGTTGTTGACGAGAATGTCGATAGACGGCTCTGCCTTCAGGCGTTCGGCGACCGTGCCGAGTTGCGTCGGGTCTGTAAGGTCGGCCGTGATGTTCTCGACGGCGATGCCATATGTCTGGCGAAGTTCGGCGGCCAGCGTTTCGAGGCGATCGGTCGCCCGGGCGACGAGAACGAGGTCGTGTCCCCGAGCGGCTAGCCGTCGTGCGTAGACGGCGCCGATACCGCTGGACGCTCCGGTAATGAGTGCGATGGTCATAGAGGTTCCTTCCGTCGGTCGCGTGACGGCCGATAATTGGTGGCATGAGGAGACATGGGGTTTGCGGACTCAGCCGCGATGCTTGATGTGAAGCATGGGATAATGCTCGTAGTGGCCAGCGCCGTTTTGCACGATCGGGTCAAGCGAGGTCAGCGCCTCGATATTTTCGTCGTCTTCAATCTGATAAAGCGAGACGCCGTAACCGCCAGCGGGGTCCATGACAGGCCCGTGCGCCACGATTTTACCTTCCCCGAGAAGCCTGTCGAGATAAGTGCCGTGCTGGCCCATCCAGGTCTTTTCGTCGGTCGTCATCGTGGCGAGGAAATCCGGGCGCGGGGGTATGTATTTGCAGAGATAGAACTTCATCGTCGTCTTCCTGATGGGGATTGGGCACCGGCTGTTTTCGACGGCCAACAGAAATTTACGCTGGAATGTCGATGGATAAAGGGTTACTATCATTTTAAGAGTAAGTCACTACCAAAATGAGATCAACATGAAAAATCTTTCGGACCAGCCATGCCTCATTGCCCGGAGCCTTGCTCTCGTAGGCGATGCATGGAGCATGCTGATCATGCGCGACGCCCACGCCGGGTCCACGCGGTTCGACGAGTTTCGCAAAAACCTTGGAATTGCGCCGACACCGCTGGCGACACGTTTGGCTGCCATGACGGAAGAAGGACTTCTCGAAAAGCGCCGCTACTCGGAACGCCCACCTCGCGACGAGTATGTCCTCACCGATGCAGGGCGGGACTTTCTCCCGGTCCTTTTCGCGCTCGCGGCGTGGGGCGGAAAGCATCGCGGCGGTGGCGAGTTCACCCGCTTCTTCGATGAAGGCTTGGGCACGGAAATCGAGCCGGTGATGATCGATAGAACCACGGGCGAACCCATCGGGACGCGTCCCATCAAGATCGTGATGCCTGGCTGACGTCGATCTATGGCGATCTTTTCACTTGGTGCTTCCGCATGTCACCGCTTGCTTGAGCGCACGGCGGCCCTCACAAGCACGTCGGTCGAGAGCAGTATCGTGGACACGAGGACTGCGACTGACAGAAGCCCTGCCATTCTCTCCGAATAGCGCACCGTCTCTGTGTCGACCGACTTCGCTGTTGAGTAATAAAGATGGTCGTCCGGTAAACTGTCGTGCGACAGGATGTGAACCCGTGCACCCGCCGGAAACGGAAATTATTTCCGCGTAGTGGCCACCGGAGCCAATCCGAACATATTATCGGGTAAGCGTCGATCTTGGTTTAACACCCCCCCTAGAGCGGTGAGCAATCAATGTTTGAATCGCCGTGTATGTTCAACTAGAAAGTTAATTTATATTTAAGAATAAAATAACAAATTTACTATATAACAATTATGGCAGCGATCCAGCTGATATGCCCCGCGCGCGACCAGGACAATGAATGTCTTGCTCAGTCCCCCGCATTGAATCGAAGGGCACCCCCCTATGTCATTCCTTCAGCATGCCCGCATTCGTACGAAGATCCTTTCGCTCATAATCCCACTCTGTCTTGTCGGTATTGGCGGCGACATTCTCATCGCGAAAAACTACAGTTCGTCCGGCGAGACCTATACGGACTTCATTTCAAACGAGACCTCGGCCGAGATAAACATGGCGATTGCCAGCCAAAGGTTGGTCGCTGTCGTCTACGATGCCTACCAGGCTTTTGCCTACGACGCGGCTACTAATGGGTTCAAAGTAGCGCAGGACGATTACCAGCAAAGCACGAAGCGTTTTTTCGAACTTATCAACGATTCCAGAGGCCTACTTCCGAGCGAGGCAAGTAGTTTCGCCGCCTTTGAAACGGACGCGAAGGAAGTCTTCAGCATCACTGACAAGGCTATTGAAGCCGGGGCCGCGAACCGCGACACAGAGGCAAAGCAGCTTCTCGCCCAAGCCGATGAAAAGGTTGCCGTCGCCCTGCCGAAAATGCGCGGCTGGATCAACGCCTACTCCAGAAGCATAGCCGACAAAACGGCCGCGCTCGGCGTGGAAACGAGAAACACGATCTTTTACAGCCTTCTCGTCGTCGGCTCTGTTTTTGCCGTCGGCATTATGCTGACGCTCGTTCTTATCTCACACGGCATTACGGGCCCAATCGCTGCCCTTCGCGAACGTATGTTGTCGCTCGCTGGAGGCCAGAGCGAGGCACCGGTTCATGGAACCGATCGGCGTGACGAAGTCGGAGAGATGGCCAAAGCCGTGGCTGTGTTCCGCGACAACGCTATCGAGCGGTTGCGGCTGGAACATGAGGCGGATAACAACCGGTCGCTATCTGATAAGGAGCGGCTTGAACGCGAGGCACAGAAAGCCCGTGAGGCTGCGGACACACAGTTCGCTGTCGATGGTTTGGCAACCGGCCTGGAGGAGCTGTCCCAGGGCAATGTCGCCTATCGCATCACCACTCCCTTCGTGACACAGCTTGATCGGCTGCGAGAGAATTTTAACGCTTCACTCGAAAAACTTGAGGACACGCTGCTTCAGGTCGGTCAGAACGCCCATGGGATCGACGCCGGTGCAAACGAAATTCGCGTTGCTGCAGACGATCTTTCGAAACGAACGGAACAGCAGGCTGCGTCTGTCGAAGAAACGGCCGCGGCGCTCGAAGAGATCACAACGGCGGTAAAGGACTCCGCCCGTCGTGCAGAAGAGGCTGGGGCTCTGGTGGGGCGCGCGCGTCAGGGAGCGGAACAATCGGGTGAGGTCGTTCGCAACGCTGTTGCAGCAATGCAGGCGATCGAAAGGTCCTCCATGGAGATCAGCAACATCATCGGCGTCATTGACGAGATTGCGTTCCAGACGAACCTTCTGGCATTGAATGCCGGTGTCGAGGCCGCTCGCGCGGGTGAAGCTGGAAAGGGCTTTGCAGTCGTCGCTCAGGAGGTACGCGAGTTGGCCCAACGCTCGGCTCTTGCCGCAAAGGAAATCAAGACACTCATACGCGGTTCGGGTGACCACGTGCAGGCCGGTGTCGATCTGGTGGGAGAGGCTGGCAGGTCGTTGGAGAACATCTCTTCGGAAGTTCAGGAAATCAACCGGCATGTTAGTGCGATCGTTGAAGCATCGCGAGAACAGTCAATCGGTCTCCAGGAGATCAACACCGCTGTAAACGCGATGGATCAGGGCACGCAGCAGAATGCCGCTATGGTCGAGCAATCCACCGCTGCCAGTCACAGCCTTGCAAAAGAAGCTGCGTCACTGACCGCCCAGCTTTCGCAATTCAATCTGACCAGGATGGCCTCGGTGCAGTCCACAGCACTCCGCACTTCAGCCCGTGCAATGGCCGCAGCGCCGCCGCTGCCATCTAACGACATTGTGGGCATACCAAGAGCACGCCGAGTTGCTGGATCTGGCGGTGGTACGCGAGGCAACTGGGAAGAATTCTGAAAATCCTGCTCCGGAGCATTTCGTGCTCCGGAGCAGCCCAGCGTTTTTCTAATGAGCGCCTATAGCCCCATATAACGGGCCCGGGGTCGAATCGGCTTGTCATCCAGCTTCTGCTTCAGTGGGTGACGAGCAACAGGAGATCGTCTTCATCGGTGCAGATCCCATGAACCAGGCGGCTATTCGGGCAGAGCCGGATAAATGCCTGATCGAGAACACCGGATACGTGCCGGAGCGCTGGCAGGATATGCCTGATCCGTTCCCGGCGTAGCAAAAGCTGGCGGTATGGCGGCTGCAAATGCGGATCGGGCCATCAGCTAGTTTTGTGGGTGGCCCGCTTCTCACCATAGTCTTCCCGGTCCCGACGCATGCCCTGCCCATTGTGGAGGCAGACCTAAATGCGCGGACTTACTCGGCAAGCGAATGTAGCGGGCTTCCCCGTATCTGGCGATAGTCCAAGCACCGATAATACTCTCGCGAGACAAGCCCCCTTGTATCGTCGAATTCGATCAGCCGGCAAACACTTTCGCGGAACGCACTCTTAGCTTCAGTGCTGGCACTCAACAGCACCCTTAACGCTACGCCAACCATGTCGGCAATATGGGAGGCGACGTAAAGAATCTTATAAAGGTCACCCTGTAGGCTTTGACGTAAGGCAGGCAGAGCAATGCAGAGCAATGCAGATCGATTTACAAACCCTTTGGTATTTGACCGTCGGAACGCTCCTGGTGTCAGCGTCGCTTCTCCTTTGGGAAAGGCAGGCTCATCCAGGTCGCGCACGCGTGCTCGGTATTCTGGCCGCGGCACTCTTCGCGTTCGTTCTCGGCTGCATGCTTGCAATGAACCGCAGCCACTTTCCGGTCGCGCTCGGCATGGGGGCGATCAACATCCTAATGATGTTGGGCTACCTTCTGGTCCTTAACGCCATCGCCGGCCTCGACGGTCACCGGTATCTCTGGTCGTCCGTCGCAGCGCTAAGCTTCCTAGCCATCGCCTGGGCGATAGCTGGCACGCACTTCCCGGCCGCCTTCTGGAACCATGTCTCGTCTATCCCCATCGCGCTGACCTGCGGCATGACGGCATGGACACTTTTGCGCAGCCGCACGGTCCAGCGATTGCGCTCACGTCCGATCGCAGTATCGATCTCGGCCGTCCATGCCTTGTTCTACCTTGGCCGAGCGTTCATTGCCCCTGTTCTCCTTGAACGGTACGGGCAAGATATAATCTCCATCGTCGGAAAGGCGACGATGTACGAGGCCGTCTTGTACTCGGTAGCGATGCCGATGTCCTTTCTGATGATTATTCGAGAGGAGGAAAAGCTCCACCCGCTCCGCATGTCACAAACCGATCAGTTGACCGGGCTTGCAAACCGTCACGCCTTTTTTGAGCAGGCATCTCGGATCCTCCGGGAGCGGCATTGTGACCCCGTCTCACTGCTCGCCTTCGACCTCGACCACTTCAAGGCGATCAACGACCGTCATGGACATCAAACCGGAGATAAGGTTTTGCAGCTGTTCGCCGAAACCGCCCGCGAAGAAGCGGGGCCAGACGCGCTTATTGTCCGGCTGGGCGGTGAGGAATTCGCTGCGCTTCTGCCACGGTGTGACCATTCCCAAGCTTTCAGTCGCGGCTTGGCGATCGCAAGCCGGTTCGCCAAAGCAGCCGCTCGGGCAGAGGGCTTGGAAATCCATGCCACCGTCAGTATCGGCCTTGCGGCACCTGACTGCCACGACCTCGCCGGGATGCTTGCAAGCGCCGATGGCGCGCTGTACCGGGCGAAAGCCCTTGGGCGGAATCGCGTCGAGACCGCAGGACCAAACGAATTGCTGCTGCACCCACAAGCCGATCCCTTGCGTCGTCAGTTGCGGGTAGTGGCGACGGGGGCGTCCTAATTCTGTCTAGCACATTTGGACAAGCACGCCTTGAAAGGATATGAACCAGCGACCCTGCTAATCAATTTTCCTCGGTTGGGAGATTGTCTTACCAAAGCAATTTCTTGGCACGATTTGAATGAGATCGACCAGCCTCTTCATCTCATCGCGCCAGCTAGCATCACTGATTGAAGCGCCGTGCGGAGATTAAGCGCGATAAAATCCGCATAATTGCGGAGATTAAACTTGCTATTCTCCGCATCCAATATCCCTCTTGTTCCCAATTTGGGAATGTGGTGGACAACGATCACGCAGATCATCGCCAAGTCTACAGCGAGACAATTCTGGGAGCTTCACACTCACGCCGAGACGCCCCTAAAAACGTGGCACGCGATGGTCAGCAAAGCCGAATGGACGACGCCGGCCGATGTGAAGGCAACATTTGGCGCGACGGTAGATTTCGTTTCCGACAATCGCATCATTTTCGACATATCGGGCAACAAATACCGGCTCATTGTCCACGTCGCCTACCCTTACAAACGAGTGCTGATCAAGTTCATTGGCACTCGCAAGGAATATGACCAGATTAATCCGGAGACAGTGTAATGGACAACATCCGCGCCATCAGAAACGATGATGACCTCGCATGGGCCATTGCAGAGGTCAGCCAGTATTTCGATAACCCGCCCGATCCTTTCAGTACCGATGGTATGCGCTTCGATGTCCTTTCCGATCTCATCGAAGCGTACGAAGACAAGCACTACCCCATCGATGCACCCGAGCCGATTGAACTTATCAAGGCCCACATGGAGCTGACAGGACGCAGCCAGAGTGACCTCGCGACGCTGTTCGCTTCTCGCTCTCGTGCATCCGAAGTGCTGAACAAAAAGCGTGCTCTGACTGTCGAAATGATTCACCGGCTGCACAAGGAATGGGGAATTCCTGCCGATTGCCTTGTTGAGCCTTATCATCTTGACGGTCCGGGACTGAAGTACGCCTGACGACTGCCAGCGTCATTCCAGAATTCCAGCTAACGCCCGGAGACCAGTCATGATCAACTCCGAAGTTATCAAGGAATTCCTAAGAGATGCGTACAACAAAGGCGCGCCCGATCTGTGCGTGGACAGGAAATTTCTCGAGGGTTTCCTCAGGATATTCGCTGGCGAGCAGGAAGCCCTCCAGGCTGTCGCTTTTGCGTCATACCTCGATGAGGATGAACAAGCGGCGTTGTTGCCGTTGGCGCAGATAATGCCAGGAAGCGCCAGCCATTATCGAGCATGGCTCCGCCGCATCGAAAAGTCCAACTAAGGCCAGTGCGGCTCGTAAGACGAAAGCAAATCCGTGTTTGAGCGGTCGCGACATGCGTTTTTCCAGTGCCAGGGCCACCGATAAGGCAAGAAGCCGAACACATGTCCGCACCAAACTTCGACGTCATACCAAAAGACTCTTCTTGCGCCCCCGGAGGCGTCCACACATGTCCTCAAGCCTGTGCTTGAGCCTTCCTGCTTATGCCGACTCTCCGGTCGAAATGGGGGGCAGTTCAGATCGGTCCTCCAATGCCGCATAACGAGTTTGGATAGTTGTATCCTTGTTTCGCTTTACGTCTTCCTAACAAGATATCGAAAAGGGCTTGGGCTCAAAACTTCGTATCGGTTAAAATTGTCTTCCAGCAGCAACCCTGGCTCCGACGGATCTCTGACCTTCCCCTTCGATATTGAAGAGCAGGCTTGCATCGAGTGTCCACAGGTCTTCCGTTTGTAGTGACAGGCCAGCTTTCGCCGTGCCGAAAGCGCCCGATCCATCCAGAGCCGCAAAACCTCCCGTTGCTGCGAAGCTTGATTTGAGCGTTGCGCCGCTTTCGAGGGTGAAGGAGCGAGCGATCTCGGAACCCAGGCTGACCCGGAACTGCTTCGCATCGAATCCGTCAATGGCAATGGTGTCGCCTGCGGCGTTTCCGATAGTGTAGCTCTCGACATTTTCGGTAAAATACACTGCTCGGAGTTTCGGCGTCAGCGTTGTAGCGTTGCCGAGATCCCACTGGCCTTCGATCGATGTATCCGCCATCCAGCGCTTCGTCTCGAATGAACCGTCCCAGAACAGTGTATCGATATCGTTGGACGACCCGCCATAGAGTAGGCTGCCGTTCCAGAATACGCCCTTGCCGAATTCGAAAGACGCATAAGGGCCGGCCAGCCAGCCATTCCCCTTTAATTCTGCGTCTTCATCGGTCGGGTTGGTCATGTGGTCGTAATGGAAAGAGAGACCGAGCAGCGCCTTCTCGCTCAGCAGATAGTCGGCGCCCATATTGATCATGGCGAAGTTTCCCCATTTGCCGCCGTTGATATCTTCGTCATTGTGGGCAAGGACGGAGCCGTCGATCCAGATATTGAGGGCAGCGGAGTAACCGCCAACGATGCCATCCGCGCTGTTTCGTGCCGATTCAATCTGAACAAGACTGGTAGAGAACTGGGCCGCCATGCCGTTTTCGGACGGTGTCAGGCGTGTAGTGACGGGATCGGTGGCCTCAGCCATCCGCCGCCGCTCGAGAAGACCTGGAACATGGATCATGGAGGAGATCATGCTCTGGCGACTCTGGACGAAACTGCGCACCAACCGATCGGTGTCGGATACGACCTGCTCTGTGTCATAGGCGATGTTGTAGGTCACTGTGCCGGTGTTGGAGATGCCGAGGGCACTGGTCAGCTTGAAGCCTACACGAACCTGCCCTTTATAGGCCGGGTTCGGTGTGAACTGAAGATACCATCCCAACGGTTTCGTTACGGGACCGCTCTGTGCGAGTTGGCCCTGAATAATGGCCGCAGTGCCGGCATTTGGCGGCTCCACGAAAGTCAAGTCGGCTTGCACGAACGGGCCGCCGGTGGCGCCACGGTTAAGGTACACATCCGCAGGCGAAGATCCTGCCTCGACCGTGACGACCTTATCGACAACGGTTACGGCACGCGCCTTAACTTCGAGTGTGTAGCTTGCCATTCCGGTGGCTCCGCTGCCATCCCGCACCTGAATGGTGATGGCATAACTTTTCGCTTCGGCATCCGCATCCAATGGGCCTGTCAGTTCACCGGTCGAATGGTTGAGCGTCATGCCATCGGGAAGTGCACCGGCGACCATGCTATAGAGGAGAGCGCCGTTGCCGCCCGTTACGCTGACAAGCTCGCTGTATTCTTCACCGGCCATGGCGTCTTTCAAGGCGCCGGCAGATGGCGTGAACACGAAACTGCTCTGCGAAGGAACAACTGTCAGTACATAGCTGGCAGAACCGATGTGATTGTTCGCGTCAACGACTGTAACCGAAAATTCATAGGTTCCCGTCGCCGTCGGCGTTCCGGAAATGGTCCCCGTCGCCGGGTTAACGGTGAGGCCTGCTGGCACCGACCCTGATGTTCTGAAGAGGAATGGCGCCGTTCCACCACTTAAAGAAAGCGGCTGATTGTAGGCTGCACCCTTCGTCGCCTCTGCCAGCGCTCCGCTCGTCGGCGAGATGGCGATTGGCTCTGCGATGTAAGTGAAGCTGTTGACCAGAATATCATCGCCACCAGGTGTACTGACAGCGACATTGGACAGACCCGCGGCATGCGGCGGTGTCGTTGCCGTGATCGTGGTCGATGAAACGACTGTGACGTCGGTTGCCGCCACGCCACCGACACTGACGCGCGTTGTCCCGGAAAGGTGTGTCCCTGTGATGGTGACGGCGGTGCCGCCCGCCGTGGTCCCGGTATTTGGCGTAATGCCGGTAAGGCTCGGTGCTGCCGCGGCAACCGTTATGGAGACAGTTGCCTCGGCCGATGTGCCATCAATATTGCTGGCGGTGTAGGTGAAGCTATCCGGGCCTGAGTATCCGGCCGCCGGTGTATAGGTGATCGACAGTCCCGACGCGGTTGCGGTGCCGTGGCTCGCCTGCGTCGCGACAGCGACCGCAGTCGCTGGACCCCCTGTCACATCCAGAGCAATCATATTGTCGGAAGAGTCTACAAAGACGCTTTTGGAAACGGCGTTGGCGACCGGTGGATTTGCGGCGACATAGGTGAAGCTGTTGACCATAACGACTGTTCCGCCCGGCGTGGTCACGGCGACATTAACCGGGCCTGCAACATGAGCTGGTGTCGTTGCGGTGATTTTGGTCGATGAAAGGACTGTGACGTTGGTTGCGGCCACGCCGCCGATGCTGACGCCCGTCGCACCTGTCAGGTTGGTACCTGTGATGGTAACGGAAGTCCCACCCGTCGTTATGCCATTGCTGGGCATAATTGCGTTGATTGTGGGTTCAGCTACTGCAGCAGAGCAAACGATCGTAACGCCGCTCAGATGACCTTTTGCGTTTATAACCATGCCGAGGCCATCTATGCTAAGGGTATTATGGCTTCCAGAATGTGGACCAGCGGAACCCGAATAAGTGGAGTATCTATAGAAAACGGTACTGCTATCGTGATTATTTAATCTGACCTGACCGGAGTTGATTTCTGGAACAGTTTTTGGATCAGTGCCATTGTCAGTGAACGATACGGTAATCGTCTCACCTGCTGCAAAATCGGATGCAGGAAAATTCACCGAATAGTTCGTTGTTCCGCTATTGCTGTTGAGCGTCGCGCAGGCAGCTGAGAGCGCAAATGCGGGAGTGGTTATTGCCGCAATACCGGCCATAAAGAAAGCGGCGAGAACAATCGCCGAAACCCCAACCTTCATGAAATTCAAAAGGAATGACTTTTTTACGGAAAGGTAGGTTGCACTGGTGCCATTCATTACTGAGAGTGTCCGCCGGTTCTGTATGGTGGGAAAAAGATCGCCTGGTTCCACACGCGTTAAATTGGTTCGCCAGTTTTCGAAAGAGCGCAATCGAAACGGATTGGTACGAATTGGAACTATAGTTGTGCTTTGCCGGTAACATCGGGCCGCTAATGCAACGCAGAGCGCGTCCGGGCACGCAGAATCAGGTACCAGCACGTGTGCGTTCGAGCGAACGGCAAGGCCGACAAGGCAAGGGTACGCTTGATCTGCAGAGGAAGAATGACTTACCGGCCGCCCCGCTGAAAGCACGGGCTTTTCTTGCACCATGATTGGATGATGTCGATACTAAGAACCTGTTTTACATTAGTGCTCACGCTGTTTTTAGGAACGACCACCACCAGCGCAGATAGCGATGCTGCACGTATGCGGGTTCTGACTGTGCCACCGGACACGCATAGGTCACTATCTCTAGACGGCTTCATCGATGTCGCCCTTTTTAAGGACGAGACCGTAAAATTGCCGGACGTGCTAGAGCGGCCCTTTCTCTTTTCGCCAATTGTCCGACACGACATCAATCTGGGTTTCGTGCAGACATCAGCATGGATGCGCTTTGCACTTGCGCTAGATCCGCAGGCGGAACTCTCGCAAAACCTGCTTCTGTCCCTCATGCCAAACTTCACTGACGAGCTTGAAGTCTACGTCGGCGTTAAAAAAGCGGGCATGACAGCAGAAGACTTCGATCGCTACGAAATGGGAGACCACTCACCCCGATCGCAGGTGCACTTCAATACCTCCGCAAATATACTCCCTCTGGAGTTGGATCCGGGCGCGACCACCATCATCTACATCCGCGCCAGGAATCAGGATGCAAGTCTGAATGTTTCTGCAGAACTGCTGTCCACGTCCGATTACGAATATCGGTCGAATGTTCAAAACATCGTTCGGGGAATGTGGTTCGGCGGCATGTGTATATTGCTCGTCATCCAGTTCTTCTTTTTCTACTTCGATCGCAAGAAATTTTATGTCTTCATCGCCTTGGATATTCTCGCGGTGATCGCTACTTACTTTGGGAGTCTGGGTCTGGCACGTCTGCTGTTTTTCGACGCTGGCGGCCTTGGCAACGACTATCTTACAAGCAGCTCATCATGGTTCGGTCTCACATTTGGCGCCGTATCAATTGCTGCCATTTTGGAGCTTAGTCAGCGGTATCCACGCATCAATTTTCTTTTTCGTTGCGCGGCAGTTGTTGGGGTTATCGGGGTAGTCTGCGTATTCATCGGTGTGAATCGTTACTTCACGCTCGTTTCGGGGCCGGTGATCCTGCTTCTAACGACAGCCGCCATGATCATAGCTGTTCTTGATTTCGTCCGTCGGAACGACGGGCAAAACGGGCTTAATCTTTCGGCATTTACGGCGCTTTGGGTCGGTTTGATTATAACGAACAGTCAGCGCTACGGTGTTTTGCCATTGCCAAGCTGGTTTGCCGGTTCCTATGCACTCGCAAGCATCGTGCACTTTACACTGTTGACCGGTTCACTGTCGGTACGGCTTCGCAATGCGGAGGCTGCGACGAGAGAGGCTGATCGCCGCGCCCTTCAGATAGCGACCGTTTCAGAACAAAAGGCCAAAGATCTCGTCCGAGAACGCACGCTCGAACTGGAAGAAGCGAAGCTTCTGGCGGAAACATCGCTTGAAGCCGAATTGAAAGCTCAGGAGCAACAGGTTCGCTTCATGGAAGTCATTTCGCACCAGTATCGGACACCTCTCGGGGTAATCCAGACCAATCTTGCGAGCATTCGTCTGACCTTGCCAAACCGTGACCTTGCCAATCGCGAGCGGCTGGATCGAGCAAGTGCCGGCGTCAAGCGCCTTATCGAAGTTCTTGAAGTCAATTTAACTCGAAGCAGGCTGCAAGGTCCGAGTTACAAGCCGACGTTTTCGAAAACAAAAGTGACTACGCTGATTGATACGGCGGTATCTATCGCGCATGACCTAAATCCAAGCGCCAAAATCAACATTACAGTCGGCAACGTTGATGAAAACACCTTTGTATTAGCTGACAGAGACATGCTGCGGCTGGCGTTGGTAAATCTCCTGGAGAATGCGGTCAAGTTCTCGGTTCCGGTTGGAAAAACTACCGTCGAGCTAAATGCGACGTGCCATGACGGAAGAATCTTCCTGCGTGTAACGGACCAAGGCATCGGCCTCAAAGATGGCAAAATGGAAGAACTGGTTAAGATCGGCGCGCGGGGTGAGAATGTTGGTTACATTGAAGGAACGGGCGTCGGCTTATCGCTTGTTGCGCGTACCGTTCAGACCCACAATGGTGAGTTTATGCTTTCTAGCCGGGTCGAGGGTGGCACCGAAGCAACCATCGTGTTGCCCGTACCCGATAAATTTGACTAGGACATAAAGCGGCTGTCGCATTTCCCGCTTCCAAGTCGTAGAAATATCAAGGAGTAAGATCATTTGTGGAATCAAGATCTCGACCAATTATCGGAGAACTTGAAGGCAAAATCCAGAGGCGACAGACAGGTCGTTCGTGTTGTTCTCGTTGAGGACGATTTCGAACTGAGGCAGAGTCTGACAGATTTTCTCCGGCTAAACGGATTTGATGTCACGTCGGTTGGAAGCGGCGCACAGTTCGCATCAGTCATTGATGCGGGTGTATTCGATGTTGCTATCGTAGATCTAAACCTGCCAGACGCTAACGGCTTTGAGCTTACGCGTTTTTTGACGCAAAAGACCGATCTTGGAGTTATCATCCTGACAGCCCGCACTCACCGTGATGACAGGATTCGTGGGTACGCAGAGGGCGCGAATCTGTACTTCACCAAGCCGGTCGACGGAGACGAGTTAGTGTATGCTGTGAGAAATCTGCGGGATCGCATAAGGCGGATCGAGAACAGCCGAGAGCCCGCTCGTACGTCGCGACCGATATGGCGTATCGACTGCGCGACCTGGCGTCTCTTTTCTCCCCAAGGTATTGCGATAAAGTTGTCTTCGCGCGAGGCAAAGATGATCCTATGCCTGGCAAAGGCAAGTGGTCGTATCGTTTCCAGGGCTGATTTAACATCGGCAATGGGCTACCGGGACCTGAGTCCCGAAACCCGAAGTCTAGATGCAGTGGTCCGTCGACTGCGCTCCAAGGCGAGGGACGCAGGCGTAGATTTGCCAATCCATGTCGCGCACGGAGCTGGCGTCGAATTCTCTGTCGAAATTGACATCGTGAAATGACTAGCATTACGCGTAAGCATATTCTTACAGCTTTGAACGTTGGAGCTTCGTGGTCAGCTTGAATAGCGTTTGAAGTGTTCGAGGATGGCCCACCTGCTACCCTGCGCAGCCACCTTTCCCACGAGTGTGTCGAATTCGATTAGGGCTTCGCGCGGCAATGCTCCCGGTGAATCGAACCTCCAGCCCCCCCCCTCCATTTTCATGATCTACCCTCTCCTCGTGTCGTTCATGTAAAGAGCTGCTCCAAATCAGCTCTTTGCGCGGTATGCTTTTGGCGATTTTCCGCAATGAGCTTGCGCAGGTTCACGAGTTTCCATTGGACCGCCGGGAGTGCGGCTGCGTGCGGCAGGCCGATAGCGGCAAAATCCGGCGCCCCTTCATGAAGGCTCAGCAAAAACCTCTGCGTGTCCTTATCAGCAAGTCGGGCGCGGATATCCGCGAGAAGCCGGTCTCTTGTCCTCGCGAGCTCGTCGATTGTGACTGGGATGGTTGTCATTCCGACAAACTCCAAGGCGTAGGGTTCGTCCAGAGCACTTAGGGTCGGTGAGAGCAGTTCGTGCGCCGGACGCGGCGAACTGGCGACGTAAACGAGAAACGTACGGAACAGCGCGTCGGTCAGCCCCTCATGGTCGTAGAGCAGCTTGACGTCAAAGAGATCGCGCGGGTGCTGGCGATCCACCGCCGCGTGGAGCTTGCCGCCAAACAGATCTTCGAACGATACGACTTGGATAGACGCGTACCCGAATTCATCTTCGACCACGGGCGAGACATCCCGTGGCTCGGGAGCGTGGACGACTCCACGTGTGACGGGCGAAGTTTCGATCTTGACTTCGGCGCCGCCGAGCCGGGCGCGGATGCGGGTGGCGCCCCCGCCCCCGCCAGCGATGCGGCGGGCATCAAGCCCCGCAATCCCGCCGTTGGCGGCGGCGGTGATGCGGTCCAGCGCTTCGTCGATTTCGGCCAGACTCTCCGCGCGGTCCCGGACCGGCAAATAGGTGAGGTCGATATCAACCGAGAGCCGAGGCATGTCGCGATAGAACAGATTGATTGCAGTTCCGCCCTTCAGCGCGAAGACCTTCTCAGCTGCGATAAAGGGGAGAAGCCGCACCAACAGCGCGACCTGGGCGGCATAGGGTTCACGGGCCATCCGCAGCTCCTGTTGAGGTTTCGACGAACTCCGAGGGAACCATGATGCGGTAGCGGGGGTGGATTTTGCCGCCCTTCACGAGGGCGCGGTCGCCCGTGCCCAGCTTGAAGTCATCGGGATTGAGACGTTCGCGCCAAGAATGCTTGTGGCGGTCGGCGAACACGAAGAAAAGGCGTCTAACCTTGATCTTCCGACAGCTCTGCAACAGCGCCGTCAAGCGGCGCGGACTGAGCGTGGCCAACCCTTCAAATACCATGTCGAGATTGTGGAAGCTCTCATGGGCGGGGAGTTCGTCGAGGACTTCCAGTAAGGCGCGCTCCGGTGACGACATTCGAAGCGCCCAGCCCCACGGCGTCGTAATAGCGCTGGCAGATTTGTTCTCGGTGAGGCCTAAATCTGGATCGGTGAACAGGGACGTGCGGCGGGTGATGAGGGGCGCGTCGAGTTTCAAGCGCGGTACCCATGACGGGATATCGTCGCCATAGAGCCACACAGGTGCGGGAGCTCCCAAAGGCAAGTAGTGACGATATCCCTGGTCGCCGAGGGCAGTGATGCCACCGGCATGGATCTTGTAGCTCATGATGTGCTGGAGCGAGAGTAGGCAGGTCCGCCAGTCGAGCGGCGCTGGCTGCGGCGCCGGGCGACGGAAGACGCCGCGCTCGAGACGCTCCAGCCAACCGCTCTCAACATACTTTCGTGTGAGGAAGCGGCTGATGTCTTGACGGTCTAGCCAATGTGCGTCCGCGACAAAGCCTGCCGGAACGGCTTCCAAGACATTCTTTAGCTTTGTTTCCTTTGGTGCACTCATGGTACACATAATAACATAGGTTCGAAGAACCGCACCAGAGATCTTTGCAAATCTTATGAAAAGAGTACTAGAAGGACACCAATACCGGCTTTTTCAAAGAGGACGAGGTGGGGCGGGACCCAGCTTATTCCTTTCATCACAAGGGGCTGGGATGCGCCCGTCTTCCTGTCGCGCTGGTTCGCCTTGATGAGAATCGAACCGTCGACCCGTTGCAATAACTGTAGTTCATCGAGTTTTGCGGCCTGTAACTCTATTCGCCGATATGGAGTCATGCACGAACATGTTGCAGTAGGATGCTGTCTTTTTGTTGTTACCGAATTTCTGCTCTGACAGCACAAGAAGAATGCTTGCTTGGCCCCCGTCTAAGAATCGAAAAACCCGATGCGTTGACAAGCCCGCCGCCTCCAATTGCCACGCCGCGATCCTGCCCTACAAGCAACGGCAAATCTGACCTTCCCCAGCTTTTCAGTTAAGCGGGCTCAACCGTAACATAGCAATGCTGATAGAGCGGCGATGAGCGAACCATCCAGCCGTGTAGGCGTTATCCAAGTTAAACCGGGACTCGCCACATGAAAAGATTGCTCATCGCTTCCCTCATGGCCCTCACATCGTCACAGGTTTTCTCGATGGATAGTCTTGCCCACCTCGGCTGGAAGAACCGCGTCGTTCTCGTATTCGGCAATGCTGGCGATCAGAAGGTGGCGCGGCAGGTGAAGGTCCTGGAGACCCGGAAAGCCGAACTGGCGGAGCGCGACATGGTCGTTATCCACGTTTCCAAGGAGGAGGCCTCGTCTGCCTATGGCAACATCCCTGCCCTCGATCCTGTCAACCTCAGGAAAGATGCCAAGATTGCGGGTGACGGCTTCCACGTCGTTCTCGTGGGCAAGGATGGCGGAATAAAGCTCCGAAGCGAAGACATCGTCGGTGATGTCGAAATATTCGACCTTATCGATAGCATGCCGATGAGGCGGGCCGAACGGAAATGACCACCTCGAATACCCGGTAATTAACTAGAGTAACAAACACAACTTTACGAGGAACGTTGATTGCCTGATGGGAGTTAATGATAAAATCCGGGAGTGAGTCATGCGAAAAGTGTTGGTGGTGGACGACGAGGTCCTTATTCGAATGACCGTTATCGACGCGTTGGAGGAAGCCGGGTTCGTCGTTATCGAGGCCGGAACCGCCGATGAGGCAATGGGCATCATCGAAGAGCAGACAATCCATTTCCTCTTCACGGATATCCAGATGCCTGGCCAGCACACGGGTGTCGATCTCGCGCAGGAAATGGCGGCCCGCTTCCCGGAAGCCGGGATCATCGTCGCATCGGGGCGTGTCAGGTCGGACGAGATCGAACTCCCGCCGTCCGCAGAATTCCTGTCCAAGCCATACGATCTCGATGGCATCGTGAAACGGTTCAAAGCGCTGTCGTGACAAGGGGCTGGTTTGTGAATAGCTTGCGAAAGCTCGCCGTGCCGCAGATACCGCGAGATCCACGTCCTCCGCCATGCTGGGCGCCAACCTGCCCGATACCGCTCCCGTCGCGGGATTGACGATATCCTGCGCGTCGTCAGTGGACGGATCGACCCAAGCACAATCAATGTAGTTCTTCGAAATGTCTCGCATGACGGTTCCTTTCTGGTCCGGCTCACAAATGGCCGGAAACCTTTCGGTTGCTGCCCAATGATCCCGTGAAGGGCACGGCGAACAGAAGATGACAAAGCGGGGTCCGCCGCCGATCACACGTTAAGGAGGTCATCGGCCTTGTGGGCCACCGACCTCAATCGGCTTCCGCAACATGGAACAGCCGGCTCTCGTTAGTTTGGATCGGCTCGCAAGCGACCTTTCCGATTGAAGCGGTTCCGGCGACCGTTGGGTCGCCGGAACCCTTCTGAATGTGGGCTTCAACCGTGAGGTAGAAACACGCCGCGGAACCGCATCTTGCCGGAAGACAGTCGGCCATAGGCTTCGGTGGCCTGATCGAGCGAAAAGGTCTCGACGATTGGTTTGACCTTGCCCCTGGCAGCGAGATCGAGGATTTCCGCCAGATAATGCTGTCCACCATGCGTGGAGCCGACGACACGTTGGCGCATCATATGGAACGGCTTGCCGTCGGACGGGATCGAGAACGGCTTGCTGAAGTCGAGCCCGCAAAGGACGATGCGCCCGTCAGGCCTTACGCCCGCCATTGCCTTTTCGGCGGTGTCGAAGTCGTTGGTCGTGACCAGAAGAATGTCCGCGCCGCCAGCCGCCAGCAGCTCCTTGCCATCGGCGACGACGATGTCAGCGCCAAGATCGGTGGACAGCTTGTGCTTGTCCGGCGAATGCGTGATCGCGATGGTTTCGTATCCCAACGCCTTGGAGAACTGCAGGGCGACGTGGCCCAGCCCGCCGATGCCCAGTACGGCAATCCTATCACCAGGCTTGGGCTCCGCGTCGCGCAGACCGCTCCAGGTGGTGTAACCCGCGCACATCATCGGCGCGGCGTAGGTGTAGTCGAGCCCATCAGGCAACAACACAGTGCCTTCAGCAGAGATCGCGATGTACTCTGCGTGGCCACCTTGGGTGGCAAATCCGGTCGTTCTGGGTGAATCACAGTTCATGGCCGTCTGACCCGTTAATGGTCGGTTCTGTCGGCAGTACGAGCATCGGCCACAAGAGGACTGCACCCAGGTGGTGCCAACCCGGTCTCCCACCTTGCGCGTATGAACGCCCACGCCGACCTCGACAATCTCGCCAACCACCTCGTGACCGGGTGTCTGCGGATAGATGTCGCCACCGGCGCCCTGGGTAGCCCAGACATCTGTAAAGCACATGCCAGAGGCGTGAATTTTTACAAGGACAAGCCCCGGCTCGGCCTTAGGAACCGGAACCTCTTGTACCTCCCAAGGCTTGTTCGCCCCGGTCATAACAACAGCTTTCATCTTCATCATTGTTTCCTCTTTTACGCGCGCCGCTGATGGGGTTGGCGGTCTGGGGCCTCATAATGATCAGGAGGTCGCCTGGACCCCGAGATGCTGCCCTGCCCTGATTTTATGGCTGGTTGACTATCGAAACAATCTGATCAATTCTTGATGTCATGATGAAAGTAATTCACCAATCAAAGGGCAACGATCTCGCAGCCTTCGCCGCGTTTCTAGCTGTCGCGACCCATCGCAGTTTTCGCATCGCCGCGAACGAGCTCAACATGACACCCTCGGCGATCAGCCATTCGATCAAGGTTCTCGAAGAGCGTTTGAACGTTCGCCTGTTTAATCGAACGACCCGCAGCGTCTCGCTGACGGAGGCGGGAGAACGACTTGCCTCAAAACTGAGGCCGGCAATGGCCTCAATCGAAGAAGCCGTGCAGGAGTTGGAGGGGAGCGGTCCCGTCCCTAGCGGCACGGTGCGGATCAATGCCAGCGAAGGGGCTATCCGATTGGTATTGCGACCCGTGCTTGCGCGCTTCTTTCGGGAGTATCCTCAGGTCCATCTCGACGTATTCAGTGATGGAAGGCTCAGCGATATCGTTGCCGAGGGTTTCGATGCTGGTATCCGGTTAGCGGAGGCCGTACCAAAAGATATGGTGGCGATCCCGGTCATGGGCGATGTGCGCTTCGCCGCTATTGCGTCTCCCGAGTACTTCGAGCGCCGCGGATATCCAATCGTCCCGCAGGATTTACACAGCCACGATTGCATCCGCTTTCGGTTTGACAGTGGAGCAATCTATCGCTGGGAATTCGAGCGCCAGGGCGTTGTGGAAAGGATCAACGTGTCCGGACCTTTAACGCTGAGTGAACAGCCTTTGATGGTCGAGGCTGCAATTGATGGGATCGGCATCGCCTTCGTGCCAGACCATCTTGCGAAAGATGCACTGGAAGACGGTCGTCTCAAGCGAGTGCTGGAAGACTGGTGTCCTGCGATGCGAGGACTGTGCCTATATTACTCCGGCCGTCGTCACGTCTCATCAGGCCTGAGAGCGTTAATCAAAGTACTTTCTGAAAGTCGTTCAGACAACTGAGGATAGGTTCTCTGAGAAAGTGCATTTGCCAGAGCTATCCTTATGGCAGGGGTCACGCCGACAGGTCGGATTTACGATCGCAGACAACACGACCATGCTCTTGAGCGGAATCGAACCGACGTTGCCGCATAAGTTCGCCAAGCTGCTGGAATAATTGCCACTATTTTATGATCCAATTCATCTCGCTCAGCGAGCTTCTGATGTCAGTTCATTCGTGACCATTCTGTTTTGGGCGCTTAACGACCCACTGGAAACTGGAAATTCATTCCCGCGAAAATCTGCCACCGTGGCGCGCCCGCGCCGTCGTTCCACACTGTGTATTGCGGCTCGATAAATGCGTTGAGCGTCACACCCTTGTCGAGCTGAAACACCTTGCCGATACCGGCGCCAATCGGAACGTAAGACGACCCGCTTTCGAGATTGAAATTCCACATGGCCGAGGATCTGAGATACCAGCCGTCGGACAGGTTCACGTTGAGGATGGGCTGGAAGGTGAACAGGTTCATATCTTCCCTGCTCTCGCGCCCGGCGAACGAAGTCTGATAGGTCACAAGACCACCAAGCAGCCCCCAGTCCTGAGGAACGACGACGATGCCAACACCACCAGCCTGCCACTTCCCGCTGCCGAGCGACGAATCCGTTGCGGTCGGCAGCACAACGAGTGGTCCCGCTCCCACCGTGACGTCGCCCTTCTTAGGCAAGATAAATATGTCCATCAGCGTCAAATCGCCGAGCCCTGTCTCGTATCCGGACGGTTGATCAGGCGAGGTGGCGATGGGAAGCGTGAAGCGCAGGAGCTGCGGGACGCCGAACATGTCGGAAGGGACGAGGCCCCGTAGAAGGAACTGGTTTGCATGAGGCTCGCCGGGCACGTCTATGAAGGACGGAATAAAGTAGTCCTGAATATTGATCGTAATCTTTGGGGTCAGGGGGTTATTGGCATCGTTTACAGAACCATCATGCTCCTGTGCGAACGCCGACCCAGCCCATGCGGCCACAAGAGCCAAAGACATCGATGAAATCAGTCGCATTGCCATCTCCGGATTGCTTGATGCAGTCGATCACGAAGTGGAAGCCTTCGACAGGGTGTAACTGTTACCCAGGGACAGGAGGGCTGACTGTTACTGTTACAATATCGCAATCAGACGGGAAGACGGGCGTTATGATGAGCCTATGATGTTGTCCAACGAACAGGAGCGCCTGGTACAATGGGCAGGTCTGTCGATCCCGCACATCGCGGCCTATTGAAACTTATGCTGCGCCTGCCCTCGCGTCGGGCCGAGCTCCAACGCATGTGGCCAGACGATCTTACATTCGTGTCTCTCTGCGAGGCCTACGACGATGCGACAACGACTTTGGAGCGAATGGTCGTCCGCCCCCTGCCAACGGATGGGCTTCTGGTAGACGAGTACCGTGAGATCTGCGCCGACCTCGAGGCGGACGTGGAGCGTCACTGTCGCTTCAGAGCTTCGAAAGCCCTGTCTGGTAAATTGCCGTAAACTACACCTGTTATTTGTAACATTTGCCACTTCAGGTTTCCGCCGTAATATGCGAATTGTCTAATATTGCCAGAGACAGCGTGGGGTACATGTCATGACGGCGAATGGCGAGAGTGCTGCGGGAGCAGTTTCCGACGTTGAAGCACGAGCAGAAGCAGAGCGACTTCTGGCTGATCCGCGGCTCCACGTATCGGAAAGGCATCGGGCCTTTCTGCGATACATCATAGATGCCCTGTTCGAAGGACGGGGCAACGCTGTCAAAGCCTATTCGATCGCTATCGACGTCTTCAATAGGCCATCGACGTTCGATCCCTCCTCCGATCCGATCGTCAGGATCGAAGCCACGCGCCTGCGCGAAGCTCTCGCAAAATACTACGAGCAGATCGGAGACGAGGAAGGCGCAAGGCTCGACATCGCTCGGGGACGGTATCTTCCGGTTTTCAGCCCAAGAAGTCTCACGCCGCGCGACCAAATGCCTCCTGCTTCTGACGATTTCGAGTTCCCCGAGGAGGATGTCATTGCGACACCCCCCCAACCTCCCCGTCGCACGATTTTCGCTGTAACGGGCTTGGTCGTCGGGTTGGTATCGATCGGCAGCTACGCATTATATCAAATGTCCTCTCCGGCACGTCTGGATACAGATCGTCCGATCGTGGAGCTGACATCGCTTACGTCTCAGCCTCCCGTTGATTTTTCCGATACGATAGCGGAGCGGCTCGCGTCGTCGATGAACCGCTTTGGGACCGTACGGCTTACGTCTGCCACCGGACGTGCCAGAGGCGCGACAGAGACATCCAACCAGACAAGATATCATCTCAATGTTCGATACTCCGAAACCGGCAATGAGGTAGTCCTCTGGTCTGATATGTCCGACGGGGTGACTGGAGAGAAGATCTGGACGAATGAAGAGCGCCGTACAGTCGCGGGTAAGTCGAGGGACGACGCTGTCCAGGAACTTCTGTTTGCGGTATCACGTAAAGTGGCAGGGCCAGCGGGTGTCGTGAACATATCCGAGCTTCGCAGGAACCTTCCGCTATCGACAACAGGAAATCTGTGCGTGTTGCGAGGAGAGGCGGCGGTCGAACAGCGACGTCCTGCAGGTCTGAGAGACAGCCGCCCCTGCCTGGAGGCTACCATCGCTGCCGATCCAACGGATGCGGATGCGTTGGCGACACTTGCACGGGTTTATCTTTGGACTGGCCGTGCCACCGGAGACGACAGCTACTTTGCACGCGGTCTGGATCTCGCCAACCGGGCGGCGATGATTTCGCCTCTGTCGTCACGAGCGGCCCTTGCGCAACTTGCGACCCAATATCAGGTCGGGCAAACGGAAACCTCGATTGCCGCAGGACGAAGAGGCGTCGCATTGAATCCGGAGAATGCCGACCTCCGCTCCAAGCTTGCCCTCGCAACTTACCTGAGCGGACAGTGGAGTGAGGGTATCAGGCTCGCACAGGAGTCCGTGGAATTGGCAGGCGAAGGCGTGCAGGATGGTGGTTTCCTGATGATCCTCGATGCCTATCGCAAAGGCCAATACGCCGAGGCTGTATTCCTCGCGAGGCAAATCCCTGCCGCCGACACGCCGACAGCGGTCCTGAAGCTCGCTGCCGTGGCCCGAATGGGCGACCACGCCGTCATTGTACGAGAAATCGCCGCAGCGAGAATGCAGCATCCGGACTTGGACCGTGTGGTATCGGCGATGTTCTCAGGAACCCGCTATCATCGAGACTTGGAACAGGCACTTCGTGTCGGAATAGGTGAGGCAGGTTTGAAATCTCCGGAATTCGCCCACAACGGAGCAATGTAACTGTAACATCATTGCTTCGCCTATCCAGATGACTAGGTTTCTCAGGGCCGCTGACTGCGGATCATGACGTCGAACAAAGGCCCCTGCCATGACGATAAAGTCGTTTGCCCGCACAATCCGCTTCACCTCGATAGGAAGCCTGCTTACCCTTGGCGCAGCTCATATCGTGCCGACAGTCGCGCTTGCGGCAGAAGGCGGTGCGGGGTTCTATCTTCTGGGGTCTAAGGGCCCGGCAGCAGCGATAACGCCGCCACCCGGAGTCTTCTTCTCCAACGACGTCTACATCTATTCCGGAGAACTCGGCGGTGGCAGAGCGCTGCCATCCGGAGGCCGTCTTGCGGTGGGTGTCGATGGTTCCGCGGTCATCGATGTCCCGACCGTGCTCTGGGTCCTTCCGGAGGAGGTTCTTGGCGGCCACCTCGGTCTGACGGCGACCCTGCCCATCGGCTGGAAGAAAACCAAAGCGGACGTGACGTTCGCCGGGCCGCTTGGCGGCTCCGCTTCTGGCTCCGTTTCAGACCCCGTCTTCACGGTCGGTGACCCGGTCGTCGGTGGGCTGCTAGGCTGGGAGACGGGCAACTTTCATTGGCAGACAAGCCTTCTGGTCAACGTTCCCGTTGGTGACTATCAGGAAGGCGAGATATCCAACATTGCGTTCCATCACTGGGGTGCCGACGTCTCCGCGGGTCTAACCTGGCTCGACCCTGCGATCGGGCTCGACCTCTCGGCAGTGGTTGGCATGACGTTCAATGCCGAGAACCCGGCAACCGACTATCGAACTGGAAACGAGTTTCATTTTGAATGGGCCGCAGTGCAACACTTCAGCGAACAGTTCGACGCGGGACTGGTCGGATACTACTACAACCAGGTGACCGGAGACAGTGGCGCGGGAGCGACAAGCGACTTCAAGGGACAGGTGGCCGCCATCGGTGCGACGATCGGCTATACTTTCAAGGCGGGGGAACTGCCGATTTCGACACGGATCAAGTATTTCCACGAATTCGCAGCAGAGAACCGCGCCGAGGGCAATGCCGTCTTCCTCAGCCTCTCCATACCCCTGTCGATCACGAAACCTGTGAACGTAGCGGCACAGTAGGACCCCGTGATGCGCCCTGCATACCGCACAGGCGTAAGCCTTCTCCTCCCTCTCTTTTTTGTTCTGTCCGCCTGCGGTCATCCTGTCGGGGTAATGGAGCCTGTCTCGGCACCGCTGTCGGCACCCGGCTCAGCGACGGTGGACATGCTGGTCGCGACGACCCGGCAGCCATCGGGAGATCCGGCGACCTTGTTCAACGGCGAACGCAGTCCCAAACCATTCCTGACGGACGTTGCCGTCTCGATCCCGCGGGTTCGCCAGTCAGGAACCGTGCAATGGCCCAAGCGTCTGCCTCCGAACCCGGTCACCGAATTCGCCGTCACGCGTGTGAAGCCGATCGCGACGGTTGCTGAGGGCCGAGCTTGGTTTAGACAGCACGTCGAGGGCGGCCACGCGCTGGTCTTCATTCACGGGTTCAACAACCGCTACGAGGACAGCGTCTTCCGCCTCGCCCAGATCGTCCACGACAGCGGAATGCGGGCGACTCCGATCTTGTTCACCTGGCCGTCGCGCGCGGAGTTGACGGGGTATGAATACGACAAGGAAAGCACCAACTATTCGAGAACGGCGCTGGAACAGTCACTGCGCGCACTCGCTGCCGATCCGGCGGTGAAGGACATCACGATCCTGGCGCATTCGATGGGAACGTGGCTTGCGATGGAATCTCTCCGTCAAATGGGAATCCGCGACGGGCACGTGAACAGGAAGATCGAGAACGTCATCCTGGCGTCTCCCGACATCGATATCCAGGTCTTCGCCAAGCAGTACATGGAAATGGGCGACCGCAAGCCGAAGTTCACGATCTTTGTCTCGCAGGACGACCGGGCGCTGGCCGCGTCTAGCTTCATAACGGGAAACGTTTCCCGGCTCGGCGCGATAGATCCGACGCAGGAGCCATACCGTTCGCGACTCGAGACTGCCGGCATCACGGCGATCGACCTCACGAAGGTGAAAACCAGCGACAGCCTGCATCATGGAAAATTCGCGGAAAGCCCTCAGATCGTCCAGCTCATCGGGCAACGGCTGATGATCGGACAGACGTTGACGGACTCCAACGTCTCGCTTGGCCAGGGCGTTGCCGCCGTCGTCGGTGGAACCGCCAGAACGGTAGGCCGGGTGGCTGGCGCGACGGTTGCGGCACCCTTGACGATCGTCGAGCGGCCGCCGCTGAAAAGACCTACCGCAGGCAACGAGTTGCAGAACGATTTCCGGACAGACCGTCAATCCGCACCCCTTTCGAATTAGCGGATGAGTCAGCCTAATTGTTACCCCAGCCGCGCGCCAATGTAACAGTAACAACCTTACCACCCGGCCTCACCTCACGCAGTATCCCGCTCGCAATGTGGCGATCCGTCCGGCAGGTCCGGCGTGATCCAACGCCAAGCAGAAAGGAAACCTGTCATGAGTACGCCCTTCCATCGAAGGCTCCTCGCCGCCACCGCCGCGGTCGCGATGACCGTGACTTCGGTCGCGATCGCTCCTCCCGTCCTAGCGCAGCAAACTGCTGCGCCTGCCGCCAACGCTCCAGCCACAACGACGTCGAAACCCAACATTCTGGTCATTTTCGGGGACGATGTCGGTCAGACCAACATCAGCGCCTACTCGATGGGCGTCGTCGGATACAAGACGCCCAACATCGATCGTATCGCCAAGGAAGGCCTCATGTTCACCGACTATTACGCGGAGAACAGTTGCACGGCTGGTAGATCGACCTTTATCACTGGACAGGTGTGCTTGCGGACCGGGCTCTGCAAGGTCGGCGCGCCCGGTGCTCCCGTTGGCTTGCAGCCGGGTGACATCACGATTGCCGCCGCGCTTAAACCGCTTGGCTATGCCACGGGGCAGTTCGGCAAGAACCATCTCGGCGACAAGGACGAATACCTGCCGACGAAGCATGGGTTCGATGAATTCTTTGGAAATCTCTATCACCTGAATGCTGAAGAGGAACCCGAAGCTCCTTATTGGCCGAACGACGATCAGGAGTTCCTCAAGGCCTACTCTCCACGCGGTGTTATCAAAGCTTCCGCGGACGGAAAAGTCGAGGATACCGGTCCTCTGACGAAGAAGCGCATGGAAACAATCGACGACGAAACAACGGCTGCGGCCATTGATTTCATCGACCGTCAGGCAAAGGCGAAAAAGCCCTTCTTCACCTGGATGAATACTACGCGCATGCACGCGTTCACGCATGTCAGAGATTCGATGAAGGGCCAGAGCGGAATGCCTGGAAACGAGTACGCCGACGGCATGCTGGAGCACGACGGCGACGTCGGTAAGCTTCTGGCAAAACTCGACGAACTCGGTATCGCCGACAACACGATCGTGGTCTACACCACTGACAATGGTCCGAACCAGTGGTCCTGGCCCGACGCCGCGACCACGCCGTTCCGCAGCGAGAAGGACACCAATTGGGAAGGCGCCTTCCGCGTGCCTGCGATGGTTCGCTGGCCGGGCCATGTTAAGGCGGGTGAAGTTTCGAACGGCATCGTCTCCGGCCTCGACTGGTTTCCGACGTTGCTCGCGGCTGCTGGCGATCCTGATGTTAAGAGCAGGCTGTTGAGTGGTTGGAAGCCGGATGGTTCCACAGTCTCCTTCAAGAACCACTTGGATGGCTACAACCAGCTCGACTACATCACAGGAAAGGCGGACAAGAGCGCGCGCAGCGAGTTCTACTATTTCGATGATGACGGCGATCTCGTCTCCATCCGATACGACGACTGGAAGATCGTATTCAAGGAGCAGAGAAAGCCCGGTGGTCTGGAAGTCTGGGCAGAACCATTCGTGACGCTCAGGGTTCCAAAGCTGTTTAATCTGCGAATGGATCCATACGAACGGGCCGACGTCGTCTCCGATCAATATTACGACTGGTTGGTGCGTAACGACTACCTGATGGTCAAGGGTCAGTTGAAATCGGCAGCCTTCCTGGAAACCTTCGTGAAGTATCCGCCAAGCCAGCGCGTTGCGAGTTTCAACATCGAGGGCGTCCGCGCGCAGGTCGACAAGGCGATCGACCAGTCCTTCAAGGATCGCGGCATCGAGAAGTAAGTCCACCGTTGGGGCGCGCGGAGACATCCGGGCGCCCTTCCTTCATCTTCGAGGATTCCATGGCGGCACGCGACGACATCATTTCGCTCAGCAAGCGCATCGGGCAGTCCATCATCGGCCAGGACGAGATGGTGGAGAGGCTTCTTCTAGGCCTGCTCGCCAACGGCCATCTGCTGGTAGAAGGCCTGCCGGGTCTTGCCAAGACGAGAGCCATCAAGAGCCTGGCGAAAAATCTGGATGCAGAACTGTCACGCGTCCAGTTCACGCCAGACCTTCTCCCCGCCGATATCACGGGCTCGGATATCTACTTCTCGGATGGCGGCAAGGGCGAGTTCAAGTTCCAGCAAGGCCCTATCTTCGCCAATCTCATTCTCGCCGACGAGATCAACCGAGCGCCTGCAAAGGTGCAGTCGGCGCTTCTTGAGGCGATGGAGGAGCATCAGGTGACGGTTGGCGGCAAGAGCTACGGCCTTCCCGATCTGTTCATGGTAATGGCGACCCAGAATCCCATCGAGCAGGAGGGTACCTATCCCCTCCCCGAGGCCCAGCTCGACCGCTTTCTCATGCATGTCGAAGTCGGATATCCGGACGAGGCCTCGGAAGCTGCCATCATGCGTCTGAACCGCGACGAGGAGAACGAGGCGCACGGCGGCGCGAAACCAGCCCCACCCGAGAGGCTCGATCCGCAAGCCGTGTTCGATGCTCGCCGTGAGATAGGAACCGTCACAGTTTCCGATCCCGTCGAAAAGTACATGGTCGCCCTCGTCTTTGCCACGCGGTACCCCGATCGCTACGACAAGGATCTGGCAAAGCTCCTGCAGGTCGGCGTCAGTCCGCGTGGCGTCATCGGCCTGGACAAGGTTTCGAGAGCCTACGCATGGCTGAGAGGTCGAGCCTATGTCACACCAGACGACGTGAAAGCCACCGTTCACGGCGTCTTCCGGCACAGGCTGATCCTATCCTACGAGGCCCACGCGTCGAACACGACGCCCAATCAGATCATCGACCGTATTCTTGAGCAGGTGGCAGTGTCATGACCGTCTCCGTCCACGTCTCGACCGATGACCTCGTGAGGCTCGAGACTAAGGCGCGAGACCTCGCATGCGTGCAGAAGGCACGCAGCCACCAGCAGCTCGCCGGACGCATGAACTCGGCAATGCGCGGCCGCGGCCTGACTTTCGAGGAGCTGCGCGACTATCTGTCCGGAGACGACATCCGCTCCATCGACTGGCGCGTCACCGCTCGCACGACGAAACCCGTCGTCAGGATCTATTCCGAGGAGAAAGAACGGCCTGCTCTCATTATCGTCGACCAGCGCGTCAACATGTTCTTCGGCAGCAGACGTTCGATGAAGTCGGTCACTGCGGCCGAAGCCGCGATGCTGTGTGCCTGGCGGATACTCGGCTCCGGAGACCGGGTCGGCGGTATCGTCTTCAACGACACGCAAACCGACGAGGTAAAACCACACCGCAGCCGCAACGCCGTGGTGGCGTTTGCAGACAATATCGCCAGGATGAATTCGGACCTGCGAGCGGAGTTGTCAACGCAGTCGGCAGGAAGCCAGCTAGACGCCCAACTCGAGAAAGTCACGAACATCGCGCATCACGATCATCTCGTCGTGGTGGTCTCCGACTTCGATGGACACACGCCAAGGACCCGCAACCTGCTCCTCAGGCTTTCTTCACGCAACGACGTGATCTGCATCCTTGTCTTCGATCCGTTTCTTCTTGAACTTCCAAAATCGGGAAACCTCGTCGTCAGCGGCGACGGTGGCCAGGCGGAGCTGGCGCTAAGGACGGACGGGGTCCGCTCGTCCATAGACGCTTTCGCGCGCAAGCGTGGCCGCGAACTCCTAGCATGGCAGACCGAACTGGGGCTGCCCATGCTGCCCGTCTCTGCGGCCGAGGAGACCGCTCCCCAGCTTCGGCGGCTTCTCGAACAATCGGCGTGGCGACAGAGGAGGCGCTGATGGAGCAGACAGGCCCGGATCCCACCCTGCAGTCCGCCCTCCGCTCGCTGCACGATCTCGCTGTGCCCGTACCCGTATCCTGGCTTCCACAGACGTTGGGGTGGGCTTTCATTGCCGCATTGCTGGCCGCGATCTGCTTCGTAGCGGCATTCCGATGGATCAAACGCTACCGCGCGAATGCCTATCGGCGCGAGGCGCTCATAATGCTCGATGACATTCAGCGCCTTCTGCTTGAACCGTCGACACGCCCGGATGCCGTGTACCAGTTGGCGGAACTTTTGAAGCGCACGGCGCTGGCCTCATGGCCCCGCAAAGAGGTCGCTTCGTTGTCGAGCCGCTCGTGGGCAAACTTTCTTCGCGACCATGGCGGCGATGTGGACTCTTCCGAACTGGCCCGGATGCTTGACGATGCCGAATATCGGAGACCGGACGATTTTGGCGGCACACGGTTCGGCGACGAGGCCGTCGTTGCGGCACGGGCATGGATCGAGCGACACCATGTATCAGCTTGAACTCCCATGGCTGCTACTCGCCCTGCCTGCCCCTATACTGGTGTGGTGGCTGCTTCCTCCTCGCAAAGAAAGCTCTTCATCGATCCGACTTCCATTCTTCGCTCAAGTCGCGGAAGCCGCCGGCGTGCGGCCGACGCAAGGTGCCGTCGTCACCCGGAGAAGTGTACCGCAGACCGCATGCGAGGCACTGGCCTGGTGCCTTGTGGTCCTTGCGCTGGCACGCCCGCAGTTCGTCGAGCCGCCAGTCGAGAAGCTCGAGCCGCAGCGCGACATCCTGATTGCGCTCGACCTTTCTCAGTCCATGGATACGGAGGACTTCCCTTCTACGAGTGGCATTCCGCAGACACGTGTAGAAGCTGTGAAGGACGTGGTCTCGGATTTCGTGAGCAGGAGACCGGGCGATCGCCTTGGCCTCGTCGCCTTCGGGGACGCGCCCTATCCCCTGGCACCCTTCACGATGGATCACGCTCTCGTCCAGACGATGATCAAGGAAGCATTGCCGGGGATGGCCGGACCCCGAACCGCGTTGGGGGATGCACTGGGACTGGCGATCAAGATGTTCGACAAGACCGATGTGCCGGACAGGGTCCTGATCGTCCTGACCGACGGAAACGACACCGCCAGTCGCATGCCCCCGTTGAAGGCAGCAGAGATAGCCAGGTCGAAATCCGTTATGGTCCATACCGTGGGCATCGGCGACCCGGCTGCGACGGGCGAGGACAAGCTGGATCTGGAGACGCTCGATAAAATAGCGACGAGCACGGGCGGTCGATACTTCTTCGGCGGCGATCAGACCCAGCTCGCGGCAATCTACCTGGAACTCGACCGGATCACACCACAGAATCAGAAGGTTCTTTTGTGGCGTCCTAAAATTGAGCTGTACCAGTGGCCCCTGACCGCTGCGGTGGTGTTGTTGTGCGCGTTCCATTCGGTGACTGCCGTGATAGGTCTTTTCCTGCGGAGGATATCCGCATGATCTCAGATTTCCATTTACTGCGCCCCTGGTTGCTAATCCTTCTCGTATTCCCCGTTGGCATCTTCTGGATGGCTGATCGAACCAGCGATATCCGCTCGCGCTGGAGAGGGGTGATCGCTCCCCACTTGCTCGACAACCTCATTGTCGCCAGCTCTACCACGTCAAGGGTTCGACCATCGCCGCTGTTCTCGGCGATCCTCGTGCTGGGGATCGTCGGCGCCTCGGGCCCGACATGGGATCGGGTGCCGCCCCCTTTCGTCGCCGATACGGCCACTCTCGTCGTAGTCGTCGACTTGTCGCAGACGATGGACGCGATCGACGTCACGCCATCGCGGATCGAGCGCGCCAAGCTCAAGATCAAGGATGTGATCGATCGGCGGCCAGGAGCGCGAACCGCGATCGTAGCCTATGCTGGCAGCGCGCACCTCGTCATGCCGCCAACCGAGGATGCAGGCCTCCTGGAAAGCTATTCGGAAGCTCTGGCGACACGCATCATGCCTAAGCCGGGCAAGAATACCGTCGCTGCTTTGAACATGGCCGATGGCGTTTTTGAAAAGGAAGGCTCAACAGGCACCATTCTGGTGCTCACCGACGGTCTCGAACCTGCGGCCACCCAGGCTATCAGGTCAAGCCCGAACGGCATCGTCGTTCTCGGTGTTGGCACATCGGCTGGCGGGCCAGTCCGTTCGCCCGATGGCGGGTTTGCAACAGACGCTTCCGGCTCCCGCCTTCTGTCCCGTCTCGACACCGCCCACCTCGAATCCCTGGGCAAGGAAACGGGAGCGGACGTCGCGACCGTGACGGATGACGATGCAGACGTGCGCTGGGTGCTGGAGCGGATCCAATCGAACTTTGCAGAGCGGCAGACAACTTCGGGCGAAAACTGGCGCGATCAGGGCTGGTGGCTCGTCCTTCCAGCAGCTCTTGCCATGGCCTACTCGTTCAGGCGTGGATGGGTGGTCAGAACCAGCGTAATCCTCCTCGCCTTGCATCTGTCGTCGCCAAGAGACGCCCATGCCAGCGGGTTTGTCGATCTCTGGCTCACGAAGGACCAGCAAGGACAGCTTGCATTTGAGCGTGGTGATTATGAAGACGCGGCACGCCTGTTCGCCGACCCGATGTGGAAGGGCATGGCCTCCTACAAGGCAGCGAAATTTCAGGATGCAGTGGACGCCTTCTCAGCGGTGGACACGCCGGAAAGCTGGTACGATCAGGGCAACGCCTTCGCGCATCTGGGGAGGTTCGAGGACGCGGTCGCAGCCTTCGAAACCGCGCTCAGGGCCCGGCCGGAGTGGGCGGAAGCGACGGCCAATCTCGAGCTCGTCCGGCGGCTTCTCAAGGCGCAGAAGGACAAGCAGGAGGAACAACCGGATCAGCCCAGCGAGGCACCTGACAGCATCCAGTTCGACGAGAAGGGAAAACAGGGCAAGGAGGGCACGATCAACATCGCGGAGCAGACATCGCAGATGTGGATCGACAACATCGTCGTCAGCCCGGCAGATCTCATGGCCCGAAAGTTCTCCATCGAGGCGGGGAGGATATCGCAATGAGACATGTCTGGCTCCTCCTTGTCTTCTCGTGCGCGCCCGCTTTCGCAGCCGAACCATTCGCGCGGGTCTCGATGGAGGATGCGGACGACATCGTTCCAGGCCAGCAGGTTCACGTTTCCGTCGAAGTCTTCGTCCCCGACTTCTTCACATCGCCTCCTCAGTATCCCCTGTTTGAACTGAACGACGCGTTGGTTACGCTTTCCAGTGACCGGGCCCAGAACCTCGTTCAGACGGTCGATGGCGTTCAGTATTCCGGTATCAGGCGCGGCTACACGGTCGTCCCCCAGAAGTCGGGAAAATTCTCGCTTCCTGTGATCGATGTCGAGGCCGGGTACCCGAAGGATGGGAATCCTGTGAAAGCCGCAGTCCGAGTCGCCCTACCCTCGTTCGAGGTGGAAGCATCGGCAGCGAGCCAACTAGTCGGCGCCTTCGCTGCCCGCGATCTGACGATCTCCCAGTCGTTCGACCCCGATCCGGCAACCCTCAAGGCTGGCGACGCGCTGGTCAGGACGGTCGTCGTGTTCGCCTCGGATACGCAGGCTATGCTCATTCCGCCTGTCGACTTTCCAGAACCGACGGGCTTGGCCCAGTATCGAAAGCCAGCCGTCCTCGGCGACAACGTGGAGCGCCGCGGCATTGGCCGCACAGTTGAGACGGGAAGCACGCGAACGGAAACCGTGGTCTACACAACCTCGAGTGCAGGTAAGTCCAGCATTCCTGCTCTTTCATATGGCTGGTTCGATCTCGACACCAGGACCATGTCGACTGCGACGCTGCCCGCCGTTGACTTGGTTGTCGCTGCAACGACGAAGGGGGATGGTATCCGCCCGACTTTGGAGGAGCAGGTGGCAAGCGCTAGATCACGAACGCGCGCGGCAGTGGCGATCACGCTGGCCTCTATTGCTGTGTTAATCTCGTGTTTGGCGATCTGGAAATTCAGACCGGACCTACATGCAGTCTTTGCGCATGTACGAGCGAGCTATCACAATTCGCTGCGGCACAGGCTTCGGGTATTGCGGGGATTGATCGGAGGAGCGGGAGAAATGGACATCTACCGCGGTCTGCGGGCCTGGAGTGAAAGTCTTGGTCACAAGTCTCTGACGTGTTGGGCTCAAGCAGAGCGCAACGACGCCCTTATGGAGCAGCTTCAAATTCTCGAAGGACGCCTGTTCGACATGTCGCCGGAGACGCTCGACCGCGAGGCTTTGAGAAGAAGCATTACACCGCCGAAACGGACAAAAGCGCGGATGCGAAAGTCCTCGTTGCCCAGGCTCAATCCGACCTGAGGAATCCTCTTTGTTACGTCGAATGTAACTGTAACATCCTTCCATGCGAGCATCCCGCAGCTAATGTCTGGACATCGATCCAAGGAGGCGGCGATGGCACTCGCGTTCGACATCATGGAAGAGAGACCGTCTGCCCAAGAGGGACTGAAATGGGTTCCCGGACGAACGTTTGTCATGGGGTCCGACCACCATTACCCCGAAGAGGCACCAGCCCATCCTGTCACCGTCGACGGTTTCTGGATGTCCGAGACCCCCGTCACCAATCGCCAGTTCAGAGCCTTCGTCGCGGCCACGGGCCATGTGACCGTCGCGGAGAAGACACCGGATCCCAAGGACTATCCAGGTGCGAAGACCGAAATGCTGCGGGCCGGATCGCTTCTGTTTACGCAGCCGAAATCTGTAAATGGGCCAGACATGTCCCAGTGGTGGACCTTCAAGTTCGGTGCCAACTGGAAGCGCCCTCTTGGTGGCCTGAGCGATCTTCGTGGAAAGCTCGATCATCCGGTCGTCCACGTGGCGTTTTCCGACGCGCTGGCCTACGCGCAATGGGCCGGGCTGGATCTCCCGACCGAAGCAGAGTGGGAACTGGCTGCTCGCAGTAGCCGGGATGATAGCGAATTCGCCTGGGGCGACGAATTGTCTCCGGACGGGCGTTCGATGGCGAACATCTGGAGCGGAACGTTTCCGACCCATTCGACAAAGCCCAAAGGCCAGGAGCGCACGTCAGCGGTCAGGTCCTTCCCTGCGAATGATCACGGCCTGTTCGATATGATCGGCAACGTCTGGGAATGGACGTCGGACTTCTGGTCGACCCGACACCCCGAGCCCGCACGACATTCGTGCTGCATACCAACCAATCCCCGCGGTGCAGACGCGCAGGCCAGTTACGATCCCGGCCAGCCCGATATCAGGATTGCCCGACGGGTGCTCAAGGGCGGGTCGCACCTCTGCGCCCCGAACTACTGCCGCCGCTACCGTCCTGCTGCAAGGCATGCGGAACCCGAGGATACGTCGACGAGCCACGTCGGCTTTCGCTGCGTCAAACGGAATAGAATATGAAGGAGATGGTGATGAACAGACTTCTAGCATCCACCGATGCAATGCTTGCCGCAATCGCCGTGGCCGTCATGCTGCTCACCATCGGCTTTGTCCATCCCGCCGTCGCTCAGGAACCGCTACCCTCTTGGAATGACACTACCGCCAAGACGCGTATCATGGAGTTCATCAAGGCGACCGTGACGGAGGGCGGCGATGGTTACGTCGCGCCCTATGACCGGATAGCCGTCTTCGACAATGACGGCACGCTGTGGTCGGAGCAGCCGATCTACTTCCAGTTCGCATTCGCGCTTGATCGGGTGAAGGCCTTGGCCGCGCAGCACCCGGAGTGGAAGACAAAAGAACCTTACAAGTCCGTCCTCGCGGGTGACCCGATGGGCGCTTTAAAGAGCGGCGAAAAGGGTCTGATCGATCTCGTCACGACGACGCATGCGGGTATGACCACAGACCAGTTTTCCAAGATTGTCGCTGACTGGTTTGCGACGGCTAGACATCCCAAGACTGACAAGCCCTACGACGAAATGACCTTTCTGCCGATGCGCGAACTGCTGGACTACCTTCGTGCCAACGGCTTCAAGACCTATATCGTTTCCGGCGGCGGCGTCGAATTCATGCGACCGATGACCGAGAAGATGTATGGCATTCCGCCTGAACAGGTCGTCGGAAGCACCATCCGGACGGAATACGCGATCGTCGGTGATGTACCCGTGCTCCGCCGTCTGCCAAAGATCGATTTCATCGATGACGGAAAGGGCAAGCCCTCGGGCATCAACATGTTCATCGGTCGCAAACCGATCTTCGTTGCAGGGAATTCAGATGGCGACGCCGAGATGCTGCGATGGGTGACAGCGGCGAAGGGTCCAGGTTTCGCAATGATCGTCCACCATACTGACGATGTTCGCGAGGCGGCCTACGACCGCAAGAGTGCCATCGGCAAGCTCGACAAGGCGCTGAACGAAGCCGAGCGGAGGAACTGGCTGGTCGTCGACATGAAGGCGGACTGGAAGAAAATCTTCGCGTTCGAGAAATAGGATGTCGCCGCATGAAGTGGATTGCCGGACTTCTGTGTGCCCTGACGATGTTAGGTACCGCTCTGGCGCAGGACGAAGTCAGACCGCATAAGGTCGATGATCTTGTCAGACTGTTGCAGGACCCTGAGGTGCGGTCCTGGCTGGAGACGGCGCCTGCATCGATCGCGCCGCCTGTGGTCGAGAAGACCGACAATTTATCCGCTTGGGAAACGGCAGCGCGTACCCGCATCAGAGGAACCCTAGAGGCTATCCCAGCGATACCTGATGCGGTAAAAGCCGCCGCGCTGAAGACGAGAACCGAAGCCTTGTCCTACGGCGGGGTTCCGGTGTTCATGATCTTTATCGGCCTGATCGCGGTCGGACTTGTCGCTGAAAAATTCCTGCTACGCTCGAGACACCGCACGCGGCTTTCAGATCGCCTCCTTGCCATCGGCGTCTTTTCGGTGGCGATGGCCGTGGTGTTCTTCGCCTTCGACTGGCCGCCGCTCACGCGCATCGTTCTGCTCGTCTGTCTTATAGGACTTGTCGCGTTCAGGTCCCTCGCGGTCGTCCTCGACGCTGTCGCACTTCCGCCTTCGTCGCGAGGACGGCCAAAGCTGTTCGCTGCCGTGGCGATCGCTGGCGTCGCCGCTGCGGTTTTGGGAGCCCCGACGGGCACCGATCCAAATGTGGCGTCGGCCCTCTCGTTCTGCTTTTCGGTGGTTCTTCTCGCTCTCGCGACGGAGGGCGTGATCGCCCTATCCGGCAAGTCCGTTCGGACGAAGCTTGTGATGACCGTAATCCTCGTGGCGATCTGGGGTCTATGGGTCGCAGGTCTGCCTGGACTTTTCTGGATCGCAGTCTACGCTGTTGCCTTGCCCTCGGTCCTTCGGTTCGTCGGTCATGTAGTGGCGGGCATCATCCCCTCTGAGGCGAAAGCCACGCGTCGTGTGCTGATTGTTCGAGGCAGCCGGGCGGTCGTTGTCATCATCGCCGTCGCCTGGCTGGCGACCGTATGGCGGCTAGACCCGAACTCGCTCGTCCACAGCAATCCGGCAGTTACCGCGGTCTCGTACGGGCTGCTCAAGAGCGTCGTCGTGCTCCTTCTTGCCGATCTCGTCTGGCACCTTGCCAAATCATGGATCGACCGCAGTCTCGCTTCGTCGGTTTCGGTCGAGGATCCGACCGAGGCTGCCCGCCAGGGAAGACTGCGAACATTGCTGCCGATCTTCCGCAACGTCCTGGCCGTGATCGTCGCCGTGGTGGCGGGCCTGGTCGTGCTCGCCGAACTTGGTGTGGAGATCGGCCCTCTCATTGCGGGCGCAGGCGTGTTCGGGGTCGCTCTGGGATTCGGCTCGCAGACACTCGTCAAGGACATCATCAGCGGCGTCTTCTACATGCTCGATGATGCCTTCCGGGTGGGCGAGTACATTCAGGCGAAAAGCTACAAGGGAACCGTCGAAGGTTTCAGCCTGCGCTCCGTGCGGCTTCGACATCACCGCGGCCCGGTTTACACCGTCCCTTTCGGAGAGCTGGGCGCCGTGGAGAACATGAGCAGGGACTGGGGTGTCGTCAAATTCCGGATTTCCGTCAGCTATGACACCGACGTCGAGAAGGCCCGCAAGCTGACCAAGAAAATCGGTGTTGCTCTGGCGGAAAACCCGGAGTTCGCGCCGCTCTTCATGGAGCCGCTCAAGATGAAGGGCGTGGAGGAGTTTGGTGACTACGGAATGGTCCTGAGTTTCGGTATGACGCTGCGTCCGAGTGGACTGCAATCGATGATCAGGCGGCGTGCGAACCTGATGATCAGGGAAGCGTTTATGGAGAACGGTATCGAGTTCGCCCAGCCGACGATGCAGGTTGGCGGCGATGAAAAGCAGGCGGCCGCAGTCACTTCCGTGAGAATCCAAGAGGCAAAAGCGGCGGCCAGCACGCCTACCTGACTTGCCCCGTAACGTAACCGTAACTGTAACGACCTTCCGAGTAGTGCCGTTCACTCCTACCGTCCAGGCACCCGTTCAACCGGGAAGAGAGGAAGGAAGCGATGTCAAGACCGAGATCATTACGTCTGACGACTGCCACGGCCCTACTTGCTGTGTTCATTGTCACGCCCTTGTTTGCCCAGGAGCGGCAGCCGGACGAACCGAGGATCGAGCCTGGATCCATTGAAGCGCTGAAAGCGATGGGCGACCATTTGCAGTCGATGCAGTCATTCAGCATCAAGGCGCACACAACGGCGGAGATCGTCCTCGATACCGACCAGAAGCTGGAGATCGGCAGCGAGGCAACATACGATGTCAAGCGTCCGGACCGTCTTCGCATCGATCTCGCATCGGACGTCGTTCACGGCGAGTTGGTCTACGATGGCAAGACACTCGTCTATGCCTCGCCCGACCAGAAGGTCTATGCCCAGGTGCCTGCACCCGCCACGATCAAGGAGACGCTCGAACACGCCGCGCAGAAATACGATCTCGCCTTCCCTCTCGCCGACCTGTTCACGTGGGGGACGCCGGACGCTCCTATCGATCTGATCAAGGAAGGCTTTCTCGTCGGTCAGGCGTACGTGAACGGCAAGCAAACCGATCACTGGGCGTTTCGCGGGCTGGATCAGGACGCCGAAATCTGGATAGCGACCGACGGTGCCAAGCTTCCTCTCAAGATTTCGCTGGTCGATCGCGACGATCTCACCAGACCGCGTGTCACCACCGTTCTCGAATGGACGGAAAACGCGCAGATCGCTGACGACGTGTTCCAATACAAACCCGAGGCGGATGCAGAAAAGATTCGCTTCCTCAAGGAGGACGGCAAATGAAAACGCCCGGTCTTCTCGCTTCGTTACTTTTGGCTACGGCCCTCGTCATTCCACACGTTGCAGAGGCCCGTGGAGGCTTTGGTGGAAGAATGCCACGCATGAACTTCGGTGGCGGCGGCATGCACGGTGGTGGCATGCATCACTTCAATGCGCCTTCGCACATCCAGCCGCGTTTCCATCCCGCCGGACAACCGCCGCACGGAATGCATCCTAGGCCTCCGCAGCCGGGTCCCCATCCCATGCCACACCCGTCCGGACACCATCCTCATCCGCCCCTGCCCGGCCCTCATCCGGGGCCACATCCCGTACCAGGCCCGCACCCGATGCCACCTCCGCCTCGTCCATTGCCTCCGCCGCCCCCTCCACCCGGCCCGTACTGGCCCGGCTATTGGGGACCTGCGGCAGCTTGGGGCGCAGCGACGGCAATTGCGGTTGGCACGGTCATCGCGACGCTACCGCCCGAATGCGTGAACGTGGTCGTGAACGGTGTCAGCTACCGGGAGTGTGGCGGACAATGGTTTGAACCACGGTATGACGGCCATACTGTTGTTTACATCGCCGTAGCAGCCCCGCGGTAGCCTGCAGAAACAGATGGACAGGCTGGATCGCACCATACGTCCAGCCTGCATCGGAATATTTGGCCGGAAAAATATGGGCTCTTGATGAGATTCGAACCGTTGAACAGTAATTTTGGCAGAGTGAAATTTCGATAAAACAGTCATTTAGGTTAAATTGTCGGTATTGTATGATTTTCTAGATTCGACATGTGGCGTCGTCATCCAACCTTTGTCCATGGGTAGCAATCACCCTAGCGAAGTCGATGAGTTGGTGTGTCACATCGAGCTTTTTGCCACAGACCATTAATTCTAGGCGCGGTGTCCACATATTGACAGGACGTACTGCTTCGGGCTAACTGTCCTCAGTCCTAGGACAGAGGACAGTGTTTATGAAGAGCCAAGATATCGTCGTCCTGCTAAAGCTGGTAAGCCTGCAAGACCAGGAACTCACCAAGGGCATCGATCAGTTGCGATCGGAATCCGTGGGGGGAGACCCTTATTCTGTTCGGAACCTAGAGGCGCTACTCGGGATCAGCAAGACCGAAATAGCGCAGTCGATCAAGCGCAGTGTCGCATCAGGCATCGCGCGAAAAGACAACAGTAAGAACGAGCCTCGGCCAAGCCGAAGGAACCTGTTCGGCTTCATTACCACCGGGCTAAAGTTCGTCTTCCCCGCCAAAGTTGGGCCGATACAGCGCGGCATACCGACCGCCTTCGCCGCACCTATGCTCACGGAACTCCTGATCAGCGGCGGGACGTACAACTACGTTTGGCCCTATGCCAACGGAAGGGAGATGGGGCAGGCGGTGGAGCCGCTCTTTAAGACCGTGCCTGACGCAGTCCTGAAGGACGACGCACTCTATGAATACCTCGCGTTGGTCGATGCGATCCGGATTGGGAACCAGCGGGAAGTCGGTCTCGCGACCGACCACCTCAAGTCAAGGATCATGAGCAAATGACAGCGATCCGCGCTCAACTGCTGGAAATGATGAAAGCCGTTGCCTCGGCCCTTGGCGAAGACCTTCGCTCGCGCCTGGTCTTCGTTGGCGGATGCACGACCGCGCTCTTCATCACCGATCTGGTCACGCTCGAGGATGTGCGTGCCACAGATGACATCGACCTTATCGTTGACCTGGCGGGCCTTCCTGCCTGGGCACAGCTCCAGGAAGAGCTTCGACACCGGGGTTTCATGGAGGCCGCTGACGAGGCGGTGATCTGCCGCATGCGTCTCGGCAAGCTCAAGGTCGACTTCATGCCGGATGATCCGACTATCCTCGGATTCGGAAATCGATGGTATGCGAGTGGCATCGAGACGGCACAGCACTACCAACTCTCGGAAGACCTCACGATCCGGATCCTGACGCCGCCAATGTTTCTTGCAACGAAGCTCGAAGCCTATGCCGGAAGGGGAAACGGCGACTTGATCACGAGCCGTGACGCTGAAGACATCCTCCTTATTGTCGACGGCAGGGAGGAACTTCTTGCCGAGATCACGGCTTCCGACATCAACGTTCGAAATTTCATCGCCGGACAGTTTCGGGAGCTCCTCGATCAAGCTGACTTCGACGATTTCCTCGACGGCAATATCCGCGGGCCCGCCGGTCGTGTAGAACTCGTCCGGGACAGGTTTGTCTCGATAAGCCATTGTGCGGATGGCCCAACACAATGAAAATCGAGGCCCGATGGTTGAGCCAAAAAGGAACGCGTACCGACGACAATCGCGACCATGCGGGGATCGCTGGGAGAAATGGCGAATTTCTTGCTATTGTGGCTGATGGCGCCACGAACGGCTCGAACAACGGGGGATATGCACGGGCAATCGTCGAAGCTGTCGTCGACTGGTTTGCCGGAGCCGACGATGCATGGGGCCGCGAGGTCATGCAAACCAAGCTGCGGGAGATTCATCAGGCCCTTCGCAAATCGTTTCCAACAGGTTCAGCCAGCATCATCGTCTTTCACGTAACGGACAAAGGCTCCTTGACGGTCCTCCACTCAGGAGATTGCCTTCTTGGCAGGCATGACGGCCAGGTACACTGGCAAGTCAAGCCACATACCCTGACAAACGCCCTGGCGGACATGCCTCTTGATGCGATCGCACGATCCCCCACGAGGCACCTTCTCACCCAGAGTTTTCGTTCCAGGGAGTTCATGGCCCCAGACGTACTAGCGGAAAAGATTGCCAGTGGCACGCTTCTTCTTGCCACCGATGGCTTCTGGGCGGAATTGTCGGAAAGCGAGCAGGAAGTCTTCCTTGGCGGCGGCCAGTCAGCTGCTTCAGAAAGAGATGATCGCAGCGTGCTACGATTATGGCTTTCTACTGAGGAGCCAACCGAAATCTCGCTGGACGATGGTGGATCGACCAATTTTTATGTGCGGACTCCAGCGCCCCAGAAATAACACAGGAGCAGTAAGTCGTGGAAGACGAGACATTTGTGGGCGACACGCTGCCGAATTTTTCAGACCTCTTCATTGGCTACGAAGCAAGGATCCAAGCGATCTTCGATAGAATTGTCGCAGCGTCGAGCGTTCATCCTACTGCTAAGCTGCAGTTCACCGAGGAGCATTCATCGATGCTTTTCAAGTGCAAGCCAAGCGCGGCCTCGGTAACGGCGGACTGGTACGGAATTGCAAGCCTCTGGGCCATGTCGCAGGGCGTCGGCCGCTTGTGTGCAGCGATGTTCAATGCCCGTCGCTCCGGCCAGGCTCGCTTGGATTTCGAGGAAAGTTCGGAGGCGGAGCTCGGTTACCATTTCATCCAAGAGGCGAAGGCGCTGGCCAGGCCGCGGGGCCACCGATGGAACACCTATTTCCCGAAACCCGACCTCCAGTCTGATAGGTCGGTCGCTGGCGACGTATTCTTCTTCCGGGCGATCGAATGGATCCTTGCACATGAAGTCGGTCATATCGCTTCTGGCCACGATGATCGGGCCTGGACGGCGCAACAAAGCCGCGACGAGGAGAGGGAAGCGGACCGCTTTGCAACGTGCTACGTGATCGGCGGACTCGCCGCCGACCCTGGGCGCCAACTAGGTGAAAAGCCTTCGCAAGACGAGATCGAGCTTGAGCGCCGGGCAATTGCCGCGGGACTGGGCTTGGTCTGGGTGGCAATTTACGAGGACACGCGAACCCAGGATACCGACATGTATCCCGCGGTGGCCGCGCGAATAGACGGCGCCATGACGGGGTTCGGCTTGGCCGACGATAGCGCGGCACTGGAAATCCTCTCCGACTTCATCAAGGCCTGGATAGACCCAGAGGGGCAATGGCCAGTCGCGCCGCCATCGGACGCAACCGCAAGGTCTGCAATGGATGAGGCTTGCACGCGGTTGTACGACCATGCAAGCGAGGCATGGCAATGATCGCCAGCCTGATGCAAAGCGGGCCTGGCGTCCGAGGAACTATCTTGCTCTCGACAAATTGGGCCCCAAAGATCATGTTTGGGACCCAGATGCGGTCCTGAATCCGGCATGTTTCGCCGACTATCAACGCCGACGTTAGGTCCAGCGCCTTGAAAGGAGTCGAACCGCGGACCTCCGCCTCTTGCGGGCTAACTAGCTCAAATAGAAGCGGAAGACGCACGCCGATGTAATGAACACCATAAGCCATCGTATGCCGGCGCCGCAGAGCTAGTTGCCAATTCTACCCACGGATCAAATGATCGCCGGATGTTCCCTCTTCTTCATCGTAGAAAAAGTCACCCGCCGCATTGCAAGCTCCCTGCGGTCCTCACGTGTCGCGTTCGCGACTATAGTACTTCCTATGACGTGCGGAATGCGGTCAGTCCTAGTTATGGAAAGCGCAAAAACTCAGCGACAGTTTTCGTATGGATCGGCGAAACCTTTATCAACCGCGTAAATGATGACCCATACCATAAGTCGATTTCATCTCGATACGACACCTCCGTAAAATGGCTCAAGGAAAGCCTAAAGGAGGCACGCCACATGCAAAGAACAGTTATTGTCACAGGTGGATCGCGCGGGATCGGTCGCGCCACCGCCCTGCTCCTTGCCGCACACGGTTGGGACATTGTCGTCAATTACGCCAACAATCATGACGAAGCCGCATCTGTCGTCGCAGAGATCGTCGGACGAGGTGGGCGTGCGAATGCGGTTCGCGCCGATGTTTCATCAGCGGCCGAAATGAAGGCGCTCTTCGATCAAGCGGAAGGCGCTTATGGCAAGGTGAACGCGCTGGTGAGCAGTGCGGGCATCATCAGGCCGTCGCTGATCAAAGACCTCGACGACGCAGGGTTGTCGGAACAACTAGACACAAATCTTAGAGGAACAATTAACGGCATGCGCGAAGCCGCGCGACGCATCGTCGACGGCGGCCGCATCGTTAGCATCTCCAGCACGACGCTTGCCCTCAACCCTCCAGGCTACGGCATCTACAACGCGACGAAAGCCGCCATCGAGGCTCTGACGCGCGTGCTTGCCAAGGAGCTTGGAAGTCGGCGGATTACCGTCAACGCCGTGGCTCCTGGTCCTGTCGAAACGGATTTGTTCGTTACGGGCAAGAGCCAGACCGAGATCGACCGCATGGCCCAAGCGGCACCCTTCAAACGTCTCGGACAGCCACAGGACATTGCCGAAGTCGTCGCATTTCTTCTGTCTGACGCAGCAGGATGGGTCAATGGCCAAGTCGTGCGCGCCAATGGCGGCTTGGCTTAAGGAGAAACATTATGTCCCAGAAAGTCATTGTCGTCACAGGCGCCGGATCCGGTATCGGTCGCGCCGTCGCCGAGGCGCTCGCCATTGCGGGCCACATTGTCTACGCTTCGATGCGATCTCTCAAGGATCGAAACCAGGACCGTGTGGAGCAGGTGTCGCGGTTTGCGGCGGAGAAGAAAATAGACCTGCGCGCGCTTGAGCTCGACGTCCTCTCGGAGGAAAGCATAAGAGCAGCGTTCGATCAGGTCCTGTTCGAGACCGGCCGTCTCGACGTGGTCGTCAACAATGCGGGCATGCTGATGGTGGGCATTGCCGAAGCCTTCACGCCTGCGCAAATGGCAAGAATTTTAGACACCAACGCAATCTCCTGGCTTCGGGTAAACCGGGCAGCGCTGCCAATCATGCGCCGGCAGAAGGAAGGCGTCCTTGTCCACGTTGGCAGCACGACCTCGCGCATCCATGGGCCCTATATCGCCAGCAAGGCGGCGGCTGAGGCTCTGGCTGAAGCGATGAGCTTCGAAGCGGCACCTTTTGGCATCGAGAGTGTCATGGTCGTGCCCGGCGCGTTTACATTCGGCACGGAACATTTCGCGGACGCACACGGACCGGAGAGCCTCGCCGTCGTCAGCCAATACGGTGAGCTTCCGGATCGTCTTCGCGGCCTCGGCACAGCGCTTGAGGTACTGGATGCCGACAAAGGCCTCGGTCTGACTGTCGAATCCGTTGGCAAAGCGGTGAAGGATGTCCTCGATCTTCCGTTCGGAGAGAAACCGTTCAGGATTACGATCGATCCACAGGCCAAAGGGACGGACGAGATTGAAGCCTTGATCGGCGCCAGGCAGCGTTCGTTCTTCGAGAGACTTGGGATAGCCGACCTGATGAGGCCCAAGCGTCCATAGTCTGAACCCGACCACGCAATCGCGAGCAGACCTTACTTTCCATAGGAACATACGCATGAGCGACATCCTCCAAACCGCTGGCTTGGTCATCGCGTTGGCAACGCCATCTCCTGCTACACAGGGCAGTTTATCTGTCGAGCAGGCGATCGAGGTCGTGCGGCCTGTCTATAACGCACTCACCGCGGCGTCATCAGCGGATGTGCGCATTCATCTTGAAAGCGGCACGACAAAGGATTGGCAGAATTGCGGCTCTACCAACGCCTGCGATGACCGCGAAGCGACGATCGCGAGATGGAGCGCCCGGATCGCCAAGGTACCGGATTTCAGGTTCGAGATCAGGGATGTTGTCACGATGGGGAACAGGATTGTTGTTCGCAGCGAAGCTCAAGGCACACCTGTCGGCGAGTTTCTCGGTGTCGCCCAGTCCGGTCACGCCTTCCGGATCATGACCATCGATGTCCACGAAGTTCAAGATGGCAGAGTTTCCCGGACATATCACGTCGAAGACTGGGCGCGCGCCGCGCGCCAGCTGCGCGACCAGGATTGAGGCGAGTTACACCCGCGCATGCCATCTAACCTTTCTGGCACAGGCCAGTCTAGGAGTCGGCCTTTTCAAAGAGTGACCCGATCACCTCACGCAGCCAGCGCTGTGCGGGGTGAACGTCGTTGCGCCTATGCCATGCCATATCGAACTTTGCCGTTCCAAGTTCCAATGGCGGCTTCAGGACGTGAAGCTGTTCGCGATACCCGGAAGCTTCGACGACGCCCTTCATCAGCGTCGCTATCAGGTCGGACGACGCAACGAGCGGCGGCGCGGCGTACATTTGCGGGAGCGTCAGCGAAAGGCGCCGTCGCAACCCCAGCTTGCCGAGCGCGGCATCGACCATCCCGAAACGCTCGTTTTCCGGAGAAACCAGAAGATGCGACATCTGGAGAAACGAGTCGAGCGTTAGCTCTGCGTCTGCTTGCGGATGGTCTTTGCGGAGGACGCAGACGAAACTCTCCTCGAACAGTCGTTCGCTCAGGATACGACCTGCCGTCGTGTGCGGCACGCCGACGGTTAGATCTGCCTCCCCAGAATCCAGAAGCGAGAGGACCGCGTCGCGATGGTCGAAGTTGCGGATCCGTAAAACGATACCCGGCGCCTGAGTTCGCAGGAGAGCAAGTAGTTTTGGCAGGACAATAAACGCCGCGTGTTCGGAAAGGCCGATCGAGAATGTGACGGTTGACTTAGAGGGGTCGAAGACCTGCGTGAACTCCAGAGTTCGTTGGATTTCTGCCAGCGCATGGCCGAGAGGTTCGGCGAGATCGAGCGCGCGCGGCGTCGGCTGCAACCCGTCTGGGCCACGAATAAACAGATCATCCCGCAAGAGAGCACGCAGACGGGAAAGTGCTGCACTCATCGCCGGCTGTGTGCGCCCGATCCTTACTCCTGCACGCGTCACGCTCCGCTCGGCCATTAGAGCGTCGAAGGCCACAAGGAGGTTCAGATCGATACCATATAAATCCATGCGGTGGATGTTACAGCATATCTAATATCGATTTCAACGATGAAATCGCGTGACGTACGTTGCTCATCGTCAACATGGAAAGATTAATATGAGCAACGAACAACCACCATACAGCGGGATAAGCACCGCAGATCTACAGACGCTTCGCACCTTCTACAAAGCGTTTGAAGGAAACTCTGATCTACTTGACGAAAGCGTCGTCGCGGACTGGCAAGACATTCCGCTTGCGCCGGGCCAAGCGGCGGGCAGGGATGGGTTCAAACCCATGATCGCCGCTTTCTCTGAAGCGTTCGCTGACCTCAAGATCGAGATCGTCGATGTGATCGGCGGGCCGGACAAGGCAGCGGTCCGCGCCGTCATTACCGGCCGCCACGTCGCAGCTTGGTTCGGAGTCGCCCCGACCGGCCGCGAATTCTCGCTTCCGATCCATGAGTTCCACGCCTTTGAGAACGGCCGGATTACCCACACCTGGCACATGGAAGACTGGATGGGCTGGTTTGCCCAGATGGGTGCCTGGCCGGTCAAGAACTAGGAGCTGACAATGCAACAGATCATTCTTTCAGACTATGAGCAAACCCCTGTTCTGCAGGACGCCGCTATGCCTGAGCCGAAAGACGGAGAGGTGCTGGTCCGCATCGCAGCCGCGGCCCTCAACCCGCTCGACGTCAAGCTGCAGCGCGGTCAGGTGCACGCCTACTTCCCGCTCAGCTTCCCGTCGGCCATCGGCACTGATCTCGCGGGCACGATCGAGAAAACAGGCTCGCTGACCTCGCGGTGGCGGACGGGCGATCGGGTCATGGCGCGGCTCGATCCGACGACGGGTGGCGCCTTTGCGGACTATGCAATCGTGCCGGAAGATCAACTGGTGCTTGTTCCTGAAGATCTGGACCTCAACAGCGCAGCTGGATTGCCAACCGCTGCAGGAACAGCTTGGCAGGCACTTTTAGAGATGGCAGATCTTCAAGCCGACCAGACCGTCCTTGTGCATGCGGGTACCGGGGGTGTCGGAAGCTTCGCTATCCAGTTCGCCAGGGGCCTTGGCGCCCGGGTTATGGCCACTGCGTCGGGAGACGGTGTGGAGATCGCGCGCGAACTGGGTGCAGATCAGGTCATCGACTATCGATCCGAGGATTTTGCCCGCAAGGTTTCCGACATCGATGTGGTGCTGGACACGATCGGCGGGGAGACACAGCAGCGCTCTTTCGAGGTGTTGCGCAGTGGTGGTAAGCTGCTTTCCACCGTGTCTCCGCCCGATCAGGCACTGGCGACCGCCCACATGGTCGAAGGTGCATTCGTGTTTCACACATCGAACGCAAAGCGGCTCTCGGATCTGGTCAAGGCGATGGGCGCAAAGGGCCAATCGGTCCTGATCGATGATGTTTTCCCCATTACCTCGTTCGCAGAGGCCTTCGAGCGTCAGGCATCTGGCAGGGCGCGTGGCAAGATCATCCTGAGTTTCTGATCGCCCTCGTGGGAGCAATGAAGCCGGGCGGCGTTTTCGCCCGGCTCTTTCTTCTTATCACTCGGCGCTCGTGAACCGTTTATGCCGTGCCGAAGTAATCCAATCCTTCGAGATCGTCGATCAATGCGGGGCCAACCGGCCGCCAGCCGAGTTCTTGCTGTGTCCGCTGGCTGTCGACGGGGTTATCGACTCCAACAAAGGGCGCCAGGAAGCCGAACTGGCGCTTGGCTTGCAGCGATGTTGCGGATCGGACTGGAAGACCGAGATCTTTGGCCATGATTTCAGCAATCTGCTTGTATGTGACCCCCTCCTCTGCTGCGCCGTGATAAACACCCCCCGCCCGTCCCTTTTCAAGCGCTAGCTCGAAGAGAGAGACGGCGTCGCCGATATGTACTCCACTCCATCGATTTGAGCCGTCTCCGACATAGAGCACCTCACCATTCTTACGGGCAGCTGTCGCGAGTTGCGGAATTAATCCGCTGTCGCCCCGACCGTGCACTGACGGCGCGAGCCGAACCACGGATGCCCGCACGCCACGCTGCGCCCATTGCCTCACCAAGGCCTCGCTGACAGCACGAACGCGACCGGGCGAGCGGGGATCGGGCAAATCGGATTCCACAGCAAGGCGTTCGGCGCGCGCGCCTGGGGGGCCGGCCACGCCCATAGTAGCGAACGCCGTCACCATCGGGCGTCTGGATCCAGCCAACGCCGCGGCCAAAGCATCGATGGCTGCCTCGTTCGTGGCCGTTATCGCCTGCATCATTCTCGCGACGGTGTTGCCGGGCCATCCTCCAAGGAGAGCGCCAAACAAGCGCCGGCGCGGTAGGTCGCCCGGCGAAAAGCTGTAGGCGAGATGGACGACCGCATCGGCCTCGGCAGCTCCTCTACGGAGAATATCGAGATCGACGATGCTCCCTCCAAGCGGACGCACGCCCAGAGACCGTAATCGATGCTCTGATGTCTTTGAACGGGCCAATCCGACGATCTCGTGGCCTTTTGCTGACAAATGCTCAATGAGCGCAGGGCCGACGAAACCGGTTGCCCCCGTCATGAAGATACGCATCTAGTTACTCCTTGGAAGTTGTCACGGGGTGAGCGAACAGAACGCTTGTCGGACGACGCCAGAGAAAGAGCTCGGCGAGCAGAAGGTTTGGTAGCCAGCAAGCCCATGCGATAGTGCGGTAGGCTGTTAGAAATTCGACGTTGAAGACGTCCGAGAGCGGCAGGTAGATACGAAGCGTCACTGCTGAGAGCGTGAGCGCAAAGGACCGGATCATCCAGCGCCGGTGCGATGCAATACGGCCGGCAAGAACCTCGTGCACTGCAAGACCTGTCGTTATAAGCCACGCCAAGCCGAGGGCAGCGAAACCCGCCCCGGCCACGGGACCCGAGGACAGACCAGTCGCCAGCACCAGCGCCGCTAGGCCACCGCTCGCGCAACTAAGTGCGTAAATGCGACCGATACACTTGTGAAGAAACGGCCACCGTACTCTTAATCGCGGCCGAAATTGCCACGGTCCGAGAAGCAGTGCTGTTGCAGCAACGGCCGCGTGCACCGCGATCCAGGGATCAAAATGCCGGTTGGCAGCGACATTTGGGGGGACCGGCCCTTGGCCCACAAGATAGCGATAGGAAATCAGCGCCACCGCGGTTGAGATCGTTGCCGCGGACGCCCAGACGAACAGGCCCAAGCGCGATCGAGATAGATGCGCCGTTTTCACAGCATCCTCAAGAAGCAGGATGTCCGAAACCGGAGTACGAGGGGTGTGGGCATGAGATTTCCTATGATCATTTAGATTTCCAAACTATCCCTTGTTGCACGAACCATCTATGCTTATCCGACCGAGAAATCTTCGAGATCGTTCGAAACATGGATCCATTGTCCGACATCCTGACCATTCTAAAGCCCCGTCGGCTGGAGACCGGCGCCACCGATGTGGGAGGCGACCTGTCGATCCGGTTTCCACCGCATGAAGGCCTGTACTGTTATGCGGTGCTGGAAGGTGCGTGTTGGTTGACGCTGGAGGACGGTGCCACGCCGCTCCGGCTCAAAGCCGGGGATTGCGTCTTGCTGCCGAGCGGTCGTCCGTTTCGCATTTGCAGCAAACAAGGCCTCACATCCGTGGATGCCGCTGTTTTCTTCGCTGGCCGGAGCAATGGCGAAGTCGTTATCTATGAGAAGGGAGGCACTTGTTTTGTGTGTGCCGCACATTTCGGTTTCGACACTCCGGATTCGAGTTTGCTGCTCGGCATGCTTCCGCCGGTTGTCCATATTAACGACCAAACAGATCAGACCGCGATGCGCTGGGCGCTGGACCGGATGATGGCGGAGCTGCGTACACCTAGAGCAGGAAGCGATCTTCTCGTTGAGCACCTCTCCCACCTGATACTGATCCAGGCACTGCGCCAGCACCTCACAGCGCGGGACGGCACACGTGTTGGATGGCTTTCGGCGTTAGCTGACCCACCCGTCGCAGCGGTCATCGCAGCTCTGCATGCGAAACCAGCTGATCGATGGAGCGTCGCGGCAATGGCCAAGATCGCTGGCATGTCGCGCACTGTCTTTGCGCTCCGCTTCAAGGCGAGCGTCGGCGCCAGTCCGATGGAATATCTGACGCGCTGGCGCATGATGTTAGCCGCCAACGCTCTGAGGCAGCCACACAGAACAATTGCCTCAGCCGCGCTGGCAGTCGGATATGACTCTGACAGCGCGTTTAGCACCGCCTTCAAGCGCATTATGGGCTGCTCGCCTCGTAAGTATCATGCAAGGATGAGCAATGAGAACGCTGTCTAGAGCTGCATCACACATCAAAATTGCTTGGAACTCGATACTCTGTTCGAACAGAGCGAGCGCGTAATTGGCTGGGTCAGGCGTTCACGACGTAAGGTCGTTGCTAGGTCCTGTTGACAAAGTTGGGCAACCATATTTTTGCGGCGACCAGGGCGAGGAAGCCATCGAAAGATTTTCGGGTCTTGTCGTATCGGGTAGCAACACGACGGAACTGCTTGATCCGATTGAACATCCCGATGCAGTTTCAATCTTGTAGTTTCTGAAGTCGCAGGCGGGCGAGGCTTTCCGGTTTGTCTTCGGCGGGATGACCGGCCTGATCCCTTGGAATGGGCGGCGACAATTACGCCGACGTCTTATTCGAAATGGGGCTCATGTATGCGACCGGTCGCGGCTGCGCCGTTGATTTCATCGCCGCCCACAAGTGGCTGATCATCGCCGCCATCAAGGGCTAAGCTGGGCTGCAGCACCGCGCGGTGACCTTGCCCAGACGATAAGCTAGGCCGAACTCGCCGATGCACCATGTCCCGCCCGCGAATGGATGACGGCGCACTGATGAATGATACAAGCTCGGACGCAATTAGAGCTGTGGGCTGTGCTTTTTTCCCAGCCACGTTTCGATCACAGCCGGATTGACGACGTATTCAGGCACCCGCCACTCTGCCACCGCGAGAAGGTTCTCGCAAAATGCCTCCCGCAGGCGCGTCTGCGACTCGACCGTATGTCCCACCATGTGTGGAGTGAGGATGGCGTTCGGAAGGTCGCGCAGCGGACTATCCTCTTTCAACGGCTCCGGGTCGAACACATCAAGGGCAAGGCGCATAGCAGGTCGCTCTGCGGCGAGCGTGGCGAGTGTATCGTCGGGGATGATGCCGCCCCGCGTGATGTTGACAAACACCACGTCCGGTTTCATTCGGCGCAACGCGTCAAGATCCAGCATTCCCCGTGATTCAGGAGTGAGTGCAGCCGCCATGATAACGACATCGCTTGTCGCGAGCACTTCATCGAGGCTCTGGGAGGTGACGTAGGCCGGCATCGATCGCGTTGTGCGCACCGAAGCGATGAGCCTCACGCCCCATACAGACAGCCGTTCCGCGATAGCCTGTCCAATTCTGCCAAAGCCTATCAGGCCAACTGTCTTTCCCATGAGCATGCGCGCACGGACCTGCGAGGGACGCGGCAGGTCTTCGCGAAGGTAGCGCTCCGTGCCATGAAGGTCATACAGCGAAGCCAGAATCACACCAGGGAGCTCGATTACCCCGGAACTGCGGCAACGCATCCTGAAGGCCGCGGCGGAACTGAACTACCACCCGAATGCCATTGCCTCTATGCTCTCAAAGCGGCGCAGCAATATCGCCGGCATCGTCGTGTCGGAGATGCAGAACCCGTTTTACCCGACACTCATCGAAAAACTGTCGCGTGGCCTGCAGCGGTGAGGTTGCAGAGCTTGATGTTCAACATCACGCGCGGTTCCAATGTTGAAGAGCAACTGGTTGCTCTGCGGCAATTGACGGAAGCCAGCTCGGATGGTCGCCGCTCACCCATGGGGCCTCCCAGCGGATGCCATATATCGTCGAAGCCACTTTCGCCGTAGGCCCCTTTGCATTGAGAGTTGACAGCGAGTCCGGTCGCTTTCTCGGAACAACGACGACGATCAGTCCCGCAACGCGCAACCGCAACGATGCCTTGGTCCCGACGGAAGTGTTCTTCGATCCGGGTTATTCCCACGTCAGCGCAGCGATAGGCTGCGTGCCACCAGCTCTCTCCCGTCCCGAATTGCCGGTGCAGGTGGCCTACAATCCGCTGGCCGGTGCGCCGCTGAAATCCGGCTTGTTCGGAGGATCGGCGGAGGAATGGGGTGCTAAGCTCGTTGCACACGACGGTGAATGGCAGGAATGGGATCTTGTGCACCTTAACGCGCCCGCAGATTAATTGGAACGCTTCGACCGTACGGCTTCGAACCGCCGTCGATACCAAAGTATCGGGCAACTGGAAATGCATCTGCTGAGAAAGATCCTGAAATGACCGAAAAAGCAAAAAGGCTTGCACCCAAGGGCGATACACTGCGGGAACTGTTCCTTAAATCAGGCAACCTTTGTGCATTTCCGGGCTGCGGCCAGCTTATGATGGACATCGACGGGGTCTTTATCGGCCAGGTCTGTCATATCGAGGCCGCCGAAGATGACGGAGAGCGCTTCAACGAAACGATGACAAACGAAGACCGCCGTGCCGCGGCAAACCTCATGCTGATGTGCTATCCGCATCATCAGAAGACGAACGATGTTGTCGTATACACCGTCAACAAGCTCAAAAAGATGAAAGCCGAACACGAGAACCGCTTTTCACGCCCCGATCGCGCCATCCTCGAGACCCTCACCGATTGGACTGAACTTGATAAACCGACGGAGGTCCAGAACCTCAAACGGCTGGATCAAGCACTTGGTTGGAAGAACGAACCCATCGAACTGCAGGAAGCCGTTAATGAGCTGAATGCCTATATCGCCAAACTGCGGACAGTGCCGATTGAGCTTCGCAGATTCATTGGTGCCGTCACGAAGCGAGCTGTAAAAATGAGCGACAGTCGCGCCGTCCGAATGAGTATGGGCGGAACCCGAGTTCTTGTCAGCGACCTGAAGGGCGCGTTTAAAATTGGCGAACGCGCACTGGCCGAGCGCGCAAATCAGCTTGATGCTTACGGCTTTGGTGACATCGACGAGATTGACACCGATTTGGGACCGAAGCCCGCTGTTCGCATTCTGGATCTCAAGAGCGGCTGGCCATTGTGGCGAGATATAGTGATCTTTTGCGAGGCGACCGCCGAACCGATTGAAGCTTTTACCGACGACTTGGATTTTGCGCGCCTCGATGACTAGCGGGCTGAGAGCTGCTGGATGGATGGGCAAGAAGCCCGGGGCGCGCTGTTTCTCCGCAGATTCAAGGGCGGTGTTCAGCACATGCGCGAGCCGTACGCCTGCCATGGCGAGTTGCAATTTAAACATCGCTTGAGTGGTGTCGGGTTAGGGCACGCTAACCGGAAGTGGATGCTCCCTGTCGTGAGCCTGAGGCGGCATTTCCTTGAGCGCCTCGTATGAGGCAGTCCCCGCGACATGGCAGTCATTTGGCCAGTCAGCATATATTCCTTGGGAGCCCGAGCTCAATCTCGATGTGGCGCAAGTTCGGCCCCACGTGGTGGCAATCCTTCGCCCCGTAGTATATCGGATTCAAAAAACTCCCCACGCCCGAAACCTCCCCCTCCCCGTCATCTCCCTGAGGCCAAGTTCCAAAACGATCCGCCGCGCCGCCTGCGGCGTCACATCGAGCGTCTTCGCCACCATTTTTGCCGATACCAACGGTTTGGCCATCACCAACTCAACCAGCTCCGGCAGTTTTGACGACGTCCGCCGTCCTTCCAACTTTCGGTCCATCATCGTTTTCGCCAGCGTCAGCCTGTCATGTTCTTTCATCCCGATCTCGGCGGCCGCGATGAAACCGTGGGCAATGGCGAGCAGCCGGGTTTCCCGGTCGCGATGCCGGCGCCGATCGACGGGTATGGTTTTCAGGCCAAGGTTGATGGGCGCCAGATGGGCGCTGGTGGTGATGCCTGCGTCCCGAAGGATCGACGCGGCAAATAACCGACCGAGCCAGGGCGCATGCTGAAGCACCGAAAGCTCGTTCCAGGCATTAAGGGCAACGATGGCCTGCAGCATCGCCGGCAGGTTTTCGGTCTGCCGCAACACGCCGCGCCATTTTTCCAGCCGGGCATCCTCGTCCCAGTCGAGATCGTAGATCATCGGATCTTTCTCTTGGCCGCCGCCACGGCCAGGCCGTGTTGCATTCTCGATCGCCGCTTCCGATCGGGCGAGTACCGCATCGATAGCGGCATAATCGATGCCGGGAAGCCCTTCGGCTTCATCGATTTCTTTCCCCTCCCCTTCCGGATCAATCGCAGCCGCGTTCCGCACTGTGCTGGCGGCCTCCGCCGCCTCAGTGCCGGTTGAGGCGTTCTCCGATGTCTGCCGGAGCGTGCGAATGCCTTCCGGTGACAGCGCCCAATCAGGCGACTGGCCAGAAATACGTCGGCGAGTTCGCAACACGTCGCGGGCGATGGTGAGCTCGTGGGTCGGGGTGCGGATATCCCGCGTGGCGTCGTGAAGGACGAGGTCTTCGAGATGGACGAGCTCGCCGTCGATCCACAGCGAGGCGCAGGCGTCGGCAAAATGCAATCGTTCGAGGACGCCCGCGCCGACGGGTGAACGGGCAATGCGCTCGTCGAGACGGGTCAGCGCGGTCCCAGCGTCGAATACCGGTCTCATCAGAGCTGTCATGCTGATTTTCGCGAGATCGTAACCCATTGAAATCATGGTAAATGATTTCTTATACGAACGCTATATGAATATTGCAGTTCCTCACATGGTATGGTCGGTGGTTGAGCTTCTAACAATCGATAAGTATCCCTTATCGATGGTAGTTGATCTGGAACCGCAAATCAGCATGTCGGTCGGCCTGAATGAGCGGAAACGCTTGGTTTTCCGGCCTTTCAGGCAGCTTTCGGCGAGGATCGGCGGAATAGCGGTGGATACAAGAGCCTCGGCGAGGGGCACTCTTCTCTCAGGCCAGCGCGGATTTCTCTGCAATCCCTCCCTCGGTCAGCGCTTCTTACCCCTCCCCTCCCCCGAACGCCCTAGTTTCCGGCATTTCCGCCAAGGATGGCCGCCAGGGTGCGTTTCACGCCGATTGCTGCCGGATGCCCGTTCGACATTGGATTTCGTGTCTGGCGGGGCTGCATTTGCCCGATAAAACACGCTTGCAACTGTTCATTTTCTCACGCATTCATTATCTGTACAGAGCACCGGAAAATTGGGCGAGAAACCATGGCAAAACGGCAAGCCGCCAAACCGTCGCCGGCCACCAGACGTCTTATCGGTTATGCACGCGTCTCCACCGACGATCAGGTCCATGACGCACAGATGGACGAGTTGCGCGCGGCCGGCTGCGAGCGGATATTTCAGGAGCACGGATCCGGCGCATCACGGGCCCGGCCGGTTCTGACCAGACTGCTCGGCGAGCTCGCCGCTGGCGACGTGCTCGTCGTCGTCCGGCTGGATCGCCTCGCTCGTTCGGTCAGTCATCTCTTGCAAGTGATCGAGGATCTTGAAGAGCGCGGCGTCCATTTCCGATCGATCCGCGATCCGATCGACACGTCCACACCGCAGGGCATGTTCTCCCTCCAGGTTCTCGGCGCCGTCGCACAGCTTGAACGGGCGCTGATCGCCGAACGGACCAAGGCAGGTATCAAGGCCGCGAAAGCACGTGGCAAGTTGCCGGGCAACCCCGGACTGCGAGAGCGGCGGCCAGAGGCAATCAAGGCGGTGTCGAAGGCACGAGAAAAACTCTATCTCGACGAGCTGATCTCGTCCGCGCAGACCTGGCTGCCGATGGTGCGACAGCTCCGCCCGCAACATAGCTGGGACAACGTTGTACGGGTTCTCAATCGCCGCGGCCATGACTGGACGGTGGAACGCCTGCGCCGCGCGGTTCATCGGATGGTTCGCGAAAAGCTCGCGGACCCCGAATTGTTGGCCCGCTCTCCCCGTCGGCCGGTCGACGATCACCAGATGAAGCTCGTTGCGGCAATCGCTATCGCGGATCCGAGCTTGTCACTGCGCGACATTGCCGGACAGTTGGATCAGATGGGAGAGCGTCCGGTTCGCGGCGGCCGGAAATGGCAGCCCTCGTCAGTAAAAGCGCTCATGGACGAGGCATTTCGCTTCGGGCTTCTTCGGGACTGACGGATCCTTGATGGTGCTACGTCACCGCGTTGGGCTCCGCAACGCCGCACGAACGCGTCATTGTAGGCGCAGCATCACCCTGCAGTCCCGGATGCCACGCTCCGGTAGAAGATGTAACCTGCGACGACAAAGATGAGCACCGCAAACAGTCGGTTGAGTATGTTCTTGTAGGCGCTCAGACGCGTTGCCAGTGTCAAGCCGAGGAGGCCGCCTGCGATGCCGCCACCGATGAACTCTGCGGCAAGCCACCAGTCCACCAGTCCGGACGCGGCATAGTTCAGCGCGGTTGCCAATCCGAAGGCGCCGACGGATAGGAGCGAAGTGCCGATCGCGTTGATCATCGGCATGCCGGTCGCCAGTATCAGAGCCGGCACGATCAGGAAGCCTCCGCCGATCCCGAAGAAGCCTGACGCCGCTCCGGCGGCCAGCGCTACGGCGGCTGTGATAAAGCACATCCTAAGGTCGACCGGCCGGTTTTCGGCCGACGTCGGCTTCCTGGGCTTGAGCATCAGGACGCCGACGACGACCATCAGAATTCCAAACAGGAAGATCAGCCGGTCTCCGTCCATCGCCTTACCGAGGCTTGAGCCCGCCAGCGCGCCAAGGACGCCGAGCGCCGAAAAAACCGCGGCGCAGCGCCACCACACGTGCCCCTTCATGGCGTGGCTCGCGAAGTTGGCGAAGGCGTTGACGGAGACTGCAAGCGCGCCGGTTCCGATGGCCACGTGCGGCTGCGCGACGCCGACGACGTAAAGAAGGAGCGGGGTCGCCAGGATCGAGCCGCCGCCACCGAGAAGGCCGAGCATGAAGCCGACGATCCCGCCGGAACCGACGGCCAGTAGAATGGAGTCACTCATGTCCTTCTGCTCCAAACCCGGTCGTAGAATGTCATGCCGATTAGCATGGCGACCACGAACAGCAGCGTCTGTGGAATACCGACCGACATAGAGGCGACGGCCGGGCCGGGACAGAAGCCGCCGATCCCCCAGCCGAGACCGAACAGGGCCGAGCCGATGACCAGCGGCACGTCAATCTTCCGGTTCGTGGGCACGTGGAAGGTGTCGTCGAAGACGGGACGGCGCAATCGCTTCATCACTTTTACTCCGATGAAGGCCACGGCGACGGCGCCGCCTAGGACGAAGGCAAGGCTTGGATCCCAGTTTCCGAAGACGTCGAGGAAGCCCTGGACGCGAACCGGATTGAGCATGCCCGAAAGCGACAGTCCGAAACCAAAGACGATGCCAGAGGCGAGGGCGGCGCCGAACTGAAAGATGTTTCTGTTCATAATCCGATACCTCGTAGAACGGTGACTGCGATAATCCCGGTCGATAGGAAGGTGGCGACAGCAACCATCGATCGCGGAGAAAGGCGGGCAAGCCCCAGCACGCCGTGGCCGCTAGTGCAGCCGGATCCCATGCGCGAGCCAAAGCCGACCAGCAGTCCGGCGACGATTATCAGCGGCCAGCCCGCTGTAATCTCGACGGTCGGCCATCCACCGGCGAGCAGCAGGTAGACGAGCGGCCCGAGCACGAGGCCAAGCACGAACGCAAGATTGGTGATCAGGCCGATACCTTGGGCAAGGCGGCCGACGATGCCGCTGATGCCGGCGATCCGGCCGTTCAGAAGCAGGAGCATGACCGCGGAGGCGCCGATCAGCATGCCGCCGCTCAGCGACTGGAGATAGATGGTCATGTCGCTTCCTTTACACAGAAGATGTCATAGAGGGCGGAGACCAGTTGCGCGGCCTTCTCCTCGGTCAGTCGGTAGTAGATCTGCTTTCCGTCCCGCCGGGTGTCGACAATGCCGGAGTTTCGCAGCACGGTCAGATGCTGCGAAAGATGCGGCTGATGGATGTCGAGCTTTTCCTCAAGCACGCCGACCGAGAACTCGCCCTCGACCAGCGTGCACACGATCAACAGCCGGGCCTGGTGAGACAACGTCTTCAGGAGATCGGCAACCTCGCCTGCCCGGCCGGCCATCTGGGCGGGAGAGAGCTGCACCTTCATCACGTTCTCTGAGTTGGTGCTCATTCCCATGCGGCTCCCTGCAATGCGTCGAGCGGAAACTTGAGGTAGCGCATGCCATTCGCTTCCGGTTCAGGCAGACGACCGCCCTGGATGTTCACCTGCAGGGCATGCAGGATAAGCTTCGGCATGGGCAGCGTCTTGTCGCGCTTCGTCCGGAGCGCCACGAACTGCTCTTCGGTCACGCCGGCAAGATGCGGGTTGGACTTCTTCTGCTCGGCCACCGTACTCTCCCAGCGCGGAGCGCGACCTTCCGGCTGGTAGTCGTGTCCGGTGAAGATGCGGGTCTCGTCCGGAAGAGCAAGGATGTCCTGGATCGACTTCCAAAGGATGCGGGCGTCGCCACCGGGGAAGTCGGCGCGCGCCGTGCCGCTGTCAGGCATGAACAGGGTGTCGTGGACGAAAGCTGCGTCTCCGACCACATAGGTGATCGAAGCGAGCGTATGGCCTGGCGAGAACATCACCTTGGCGTCGATGGTTCCGATCTTGAACATCTCTCCATGCGCGAACAGCCGATCCCATTGCGCGCCGTCGGTGGCGAGCTCGGGCCAGTTGTAGATGCCCTTCCAGAGCTTCTGAACATCGACAACACGTTCGCCTATTGCGGTTCTGGCACCGGTCTTCTCCTTGAGATACTGGGCTGCGGAGAAATGATCGGCGTGAGGATGGGTGTCGAGGATCCACTCGACCGTCAGGTCATTCTCCTTGACGTAGTCGAGGATCGCGTCGGCATTGATGGTGCCAGTGGCTCCCGCCTTCTCATCGAAATCGAGAACGGGATCGATGATGGCGCAGCTGCCGGTTGCGGGATCGGACACCACATACTGGACGCTCCAGGTGCGCTTGTCGAAGAAGCCCTTCACATGCGGTCGGCTTGCCGCGTTCTGCTTGAGCCAAGCCGCAGCGGAACTGACGTCAAAGCCGTGGGCACGTCCGAATTCAGCGACCTCTTCGGCAGCCATCCGCCCGTCCAGAACCTCACCGATCAAGTACAGGCTGAGAGATCTCGTGCCCGACTTGCAGTGCGCGAAAACCGGTCCTTCGGAGGCATCAAGCGCCTTCTGGAACGCGCGCACGTCCGCTTCGGTGACAGTGCCGAGCGTGACCGGAACGAAGGAGTAGGAGAGGCCGCAATGTTCGGCTGCTTGGCGTTCGGCCTCCGATCCCGGCTGTGTCGCGTCCTCAGCGTCCGGGCGGTTGTTGATGAGCATAGCAAATCCCCTGTCCCTCAGGGACCTGATGTCGTCGACGCTCGGCTGCGGCGAGACCGACAGCTTCTCAGAAATCTTAATGATAGACATGGCTGGCTCCGAAGTCAGATGAAACATTATACATTCTAATATAACGTATATTGTGAATGTTTCAAGCGCGCCCTGTGATCCCGCCGTTGCAGCGGGCTCAGGACCAAAAAAGGCCCCTCGCCTCCCCGCGTCCATCGTCGCGATCAACAATACGGCGTGGCGTAGCTAGCCGCCATGACTGGATGAAGGAACGCCTGCGCTATGCGGTGCATCGGATGGTCCGCGAGAAGCGGGCCGACCCCAAGCTTTTGGCGCGCTCGCTCCGTCGCGCCCCGTAAGATCACCTGATTAAGCTCGTTGCGGCGATTGCCATTGCTGATCCCGGCCCGCCGCTGCGCGATATTGCCGCCCAGCTTGATCAGATGGGAGAGCGGCCAGCGCGCGGTGGGCGCAAATGGCAGCCTTCCTCTGTTCGCCACCTGCTGGACGAAGCACATCGATTTGGCCTCATTCGTCATTGAGGGCGCGGAGCATCAGCCTGCCGATTGCCCGGTTTCTTGCCCGCCCCGCTTTGGACGGCAGAGATTTCCAGCCTTCGCTTTCAACAATGCCGCGAGCGAGCTGCCGGTATTCGGTTTCCGCACGGAGATTTAGGACAGACGCGGCCAGCCTTTGAGGAGGCGCCTGATGATACGCTCGGACCGGCCCGCGCTCGAATTGGCGGAAGGCTTCACGGAGAGAGGCAGAGAGTAGAGGATCCGTGGCGGTCTCCTCAAAGAGGAGGTCGGCTATGGCCGTAATGGTCACGGCCCGCCATGCTGGTGGAAGGCTGGCGAGCGCCGCCGCCCCTGCTGTAACTGACGGTCGCTGGCCATATGGCAGCGGTAAGCCCAGCGCGGTGATAAAGGGCATCCCTTCCGGCTGAGGCGACCAGAGGAATCGGCTTGCCGTCTCGATACGCTCAAACCGCGGTCCGCCCTTGCCGATGGCCTCGCCGATAAGCGAGGCGACCTGCAGCAAGTCTGTTTGATCGCGGCGCTGGAACCTCCTCGCCGAGATAACAGCATCGCATTCACGGCAAAACAGTCTGGCGAGGCCGGCAGGCGTAGACCGAAACTGAAACAGCCCGCTGCGGAAACATCCGCCGCAGTTGATCTCGAGCCCAGTCTTGTGCCGGGGGCAGACCACGGCCTCGACACATGCCCAGGACCGTCGGCAATAGTGGTCCCTCCCCTCCTCGGCATCCTCGTCAAGGCATGTCGGACAAACGCCTCGGTGCGCGGGTTCGCTGACAAATGACGCCCTGCTGCGCCGGGTATTCTGCAGAGACAGTCGCTCTACATCTGCTTGCTTCAGGCGACAGGCTAACGCCCATAAACGGGCCGCCGATGGTTCGGTCGGGATGTCATCGCTGAGGAGATGCGGCTTGGAGACGTCCCAAGCACCACGTATCCAGTTCTCGATCTGCCGGGGCGAGCTGGAGTAATGGCTCGCTACACGCCAACGCCAACAGCTGAGAAGTTCATCCTCATAGGGCCGTGGGGCGATCGCCAGCAGCCGCACCGGTCTCACGGGATTGCACGGCGCTGCAGGCGCGTTTCACTGCGCCGCGCCATCGCGACCAAAGGTAGGACAAGGTTGTCGGCGTCGAAGCTCTCCAAGATAATCCTCTCGTTCCCATTCCGGACCGCTTCGACCGCAACAGTCTCGATGAGGCGAAAAATTCGCACCGTAACGCCGTCGGTCATATCGAGCACCTTGCGGCGCACTGCTGCGGTCCCGAGCTGTGATGGCTCACGCAGAGGCAGTATGCTCCCGAGACTTGCGAGCAATTGGGCAAGCTGCTGCGTATTGGACCAGCGCTTCAGGTGAAGGGCTTCAAACCTTTCGGCAAGCTGCGGATCCGTCAACAGCGCCTGTCGGGCAAGATCGGTCCCGGCGCAGATCAACGGGACTTTCAGATCATTCGCCAGAAAGCGAATGACGTTGAGGAAGACTCGTTGCTGCCGATATGTCCCCGTCAACATGGCATGGATCTCATCGATGATCAGCATCCGTACACCCATCCTCCGCATCAGGGTTCGGCACGTAGTCTTCAGTCGGTAAGTTGCGTCTCCACTTGGGCCCGGTGCACTCAGTGCATTGAGGAGCTCACCGTAGACATCGCGTTCGACGGGTTCGGCTGGCATCTGCATTGCCACGACCGGCATGTTCGTCACCCCGGTTCCACGATCGAAGACGGGCTGATGATTGCGAAGAAACTTTCTGATGATTTTTGTCTTTCCCATGCCGGTATCGCCGTAGAGAAGCAGACAGGGCATTCGGTCCCGCGGCGGATAGGAGAGCAGATCCTCAAGCCGCGTCAGCGCAGCTTTTGCATCGGCTGTCTCCAACCAGCGATCGGCACGGATCCAGGCGACCCGTTCTTCGATCCCCATCTCGGCATACTGGCGATAGGCTGGTAGGATATGGGGGTACTCCGTCACGACCATTCCTCCACCGACAACGGTGCCAGATCGGAGAAATTGTCCTCGTCGGCATCATCTATTGTCTCCACATGCTGCCGGTCGGTCGCCGCCAGCGCTCGCGACCGTCTCTCGGCTCCCCGGCGGATGCTCCGTGTTTGGCGGCCTGCCACCTCGACAATTTGTCGCTGGGCTTCGATGGTCTCGAAGATTAGATGCTCATCGACCGATTGCAGACCACGAGCCCTCAAAGCGGCGACGGCCTGCCGGTGCTCGCCGAGCGTGATCCGCGGCCGGCTGAGGTCTGCAAACCGAACCGGCCAGCTTTCGCCGTTTGGCCCGTCGACGAACACGCAGGAAATGTCGCGAGGATCGTAACGGACCCGCATCTTGTCCGGCGCACCGGTCAACGGGCTCAGGACATCATCCCAATATCTGAGGCCGAACAGGTGCAGTCCGTCGCGACGTATGATGCGTTCCTCGAACGGCAGGAAATCCAGAACGAAACGGTGTTCGTCATAGGGAAGCCGCAGAGGCTCCCGACGCGAGAGGACGGCATCTTCCCAGGCCAACCGAGGCGGAATTTTTAGCGCCCGGTGGATATCAGCGTGATGGCGGCCGATGATCTCAAGGGTGAGCCACCGCTCCAGCTCGTCAAAAGTCATGACTGCATGCTTTTGGGGATTGTAATCGCCACAAGAGCCAATATCGCTCGACGTTGAACCGGGCAGAAAGTGAACGGCGCCCATCATGGTGCCGATAAGCCGCTCGATGTGACCGCCGTAATGTGGGCGAGCAACTGGTCGATGGATGAGATTGATGCCGTGCTCGGCCGCTCCCCACGCCAGCGCTTTTCCCCGAAACTCCCGAGCATTATCGAGATGGATGGCGGTGGGCAGACCGTGGACGGGCCAGTCGCCAGCCGCGTTTCGCTCCGCGAGCCACGATGTCTTCGGCAAAACCATGTGCCGGATGGCCAAGGCGACCGACGTTGACGATGGATGTTCAAGGCTCAGGTAGAAGCCGGCCACCATGCGGCTGGCGACATCGATCGCCAACGTCAGCCAGGGACGCTGCAATGGTTGGCGGTTTACAGCGTCGACAACGAAGAGATCGACCAAGGTATGATCGATCTGAACGACCTCCATCGCGGCTCCGGCTGAGTACTCATCGGTAACGGGTTTGTATTGCTGACGGGCGACGCTGGCCCCCTCTCGGGCCTTGGCCAGCTTCTTCTGGTCGGAGCGATCGATGCGAACCTTCACGGCTTTCCAGGAAGGTGCAGGTATGTCTCGCTGACGGCAAATGACGCGGACATGATCATGAACGGCGGTGATCGTCGGCCGCTCACGACGGCAATAGGTTTCCTGGATGGCGCCGGTGACGGCATCTTCCTGTTCCGATGACAAGAGCCGCCTCCCCTTCTCTGGCCCGGGCGTTTCATCCAGCAATGAGGAGGTGACCGGTTTTCGCCGGAATTGGGCGAGCAGCTGATAGAACCTTGTTGGCTTGAGGCCCAACTCCCTGCACGCGGCAAGTCTGTCCGGAGCGGTCAACTTCTTTTCGAAAGCGATGGGCCGGATGACGGCTTCGCGATTAACCGCCTTTTGCCAAGCGGCCTCTCTGACAAGCATCCTGTCGGGTGTCTGCGCCATTGGAACCTCCTAGCCGAGCTATCAGCTCGGCCACGATCAATCGCTGCACCTAGCAGAATGCCCCGCAACGATGACAGTCAGAAGACACATCGAGTTTGCCATGCACCACTTCTGCGATGAGAAACGGCAGATCACGGCATGGCACTGGCCAGCCACCACGCAGCACGTGATTTTTGCGCCTCATCGAGAGATTGGCGACGTGGCTGCCGTGCCAATGTGCGGATTGGGCGGCTCATCACCAAGTACATGGCCGTACAGCAAACAGACAGGAAACCGCCGCTATCCATCGGTCGTCGCCCGACCGGGTGTAACCAAAGGATCGAAACATGCTGAAACTCATCGCTACAGTCGCAGTCATCGCAGCAACGCCGGCACTGGCCTTCGCTAGCCCGAGCTGCACCAAGGAACCCAAGTCCAAGTGGATGACCGAAGACGCCATGAAGGCCAAGATCGACGCGCTCGGCTACAAGGTCAAGACGTTCGAGGTCACGGGCAACTGCTACGAAATCTACGGCAAGGACAAGGATGGCAAGCGCGCCGAGGTCTATTTCAACCCTGTCTCCGGCGACATTGTCCAGAAGGGTGATTGATCGATGACCGCCATCCGTTCAAGACCGGGGGGCGGCTCGCCCTCCAACAGTGGCCAGCAGGACATAAAGGTCTGGGACCCGGTGGTCAGGATTTTTCACTGGACCATCGTGACTGCCTGCATGCTCAACCTCTTCATCCTTGAAGAAGGAAAATACTGGCATCGCATGACGGGCTATGTTGTCGCGGCCGCCATTGCCGTGCGGATGATCTGGGGCTTTGTCGGCACCCGACATGCAAGGTTCTCCGACTTCTTCCCGACCCCCCGCAGGTTGAAAAATCAGCTTCGGGCTATCGTCAGCAGAAACGAGAAGCGCTATCTCGGCCACAATCCCTTGGCCTCGGTCATGATGCTCCTCCTGATGGCGCTTCTGGCGACGACCGCTCTGACTGGATGGATGACGACGCTCGATGCTTTCTGGGGAGAGAAGTGGCTTGAGCAATTGCACGGCACGATTGCCAACAGCATTATGGTGCTCGCCTTCATCCACGCCGGCGCAGCCATCGTGGAGAGCTGGAGGCATCGGGAAAACCTGGTGTGGTCTATGGTAACAGGTCGAAAGAAGGCATGAGAATTCTGCTGATCGAGGATAGCGCCCGGCTTCGCGAACTCGTTTGCGAGCTCGTGCGCAAGGAGGGTTGGAAGATCGACGCCTTCGGAACCGCCGAAGAAGGACGCTTCGCTCTTCGGGAGAATGGGTATGACCTTCTTCTCCTCGATCTCGGCCTGCCTGACGAAGATGGCATTCCCGTCCTTAAATCCTTGAGGTCTGCCGGCATACAAACGCCGGTCCTCGTGCTGACGGCCAGGGCTGCGATCGACGAGCGAATATCCGGTCTCGATGCGGGCGCGGACGATTACCTGACGAAACCGTTTCACAATGGGGAGCTCACCGCCCGCATACGGGCCCTGATCCGTCGATCGCCCAGCACCGCGATGCCCGTCCTGGAATTCGCCGCGCTGACACTCGATGTCGCGTCGCGACAAGTCTTCTGCGCGGGCAACGAGATCGCGCTCACTCCGTCGGAGAAAGGACTGCTCGAACTCCTGATGCGTAATGGCGGGAAGGTCGTTTCCAAGTCCAAGATAGAGCACGCCTTCTCCGAGTTCGGCGACGAGAGGAGCAGCAACGCCGTCGAGCTGGCGGCATCCCGTCTGCGCAAGAAACTCGAAAGCCACCCGACGCGCGCGTCGATCGAAACGATACGGGGCGTTGGCTACCTGATGCGCGAGGTTCGGGATTGAGCCGCCTGCGTCCGACACTTGGAGCCATTCTGGCACGTCGCATCGCCTTCTTCGCGGTGCTGGCCATGCTCCTGCAACTCGCCAACGTCTTTGCGGACTACTACTGGAATGTCGGCGAGCTCTCACGGCTTTTCGTGGAACAAGAGACCGAGCGCCTCGCATCCGGAATCACGATCGACAACGGCTTGGTCAACTACAGTTTGCCTGACAGCGTGAAGGATCGCTATCGAAACGAGAGCACGGGCTATGTCGCCCGGATACGCGACGCTGACGGAACGCTGGTCTTCGAATCCTGTGACATAGCATGTCAGGATCATTTCCTCCCGCGCGACGTTAACCCGCCGGACTTCTGGCTGCGATCGATCAAACCGGGCAAACCGCTTTCGCTCGTCGGTGGACGGGCGTTCATGATTGGCGAACGGCGCTTCCTGGTCGACATCGCGACGATCGACGATACCGCCGACGTCATGTCCGATGTCCTCTGGAACGAAGTGCTGGAGCACATGATCGTGCCGATGAGCATTCTGCTGCTATTGGTGTTCGGCGGAACCTTGTTTGCAATACGACAGGCCCTGCGGCCGGTGCGCGCGGCCGCCGACGCCGCCGACCGCATCGATCCCCTGGATTCGCGGTCGCATCTGGACCCCTCGGATATGCCGCGAGAGATTGCCCATCTCGCCACTGCGGTCAATCAGGCGTTCGAACGCGTGGGCGAACTGATGACCTCACAGAAGGTGCTGACGTCGGGGATTGCCCACGAAATCCGGACGCCGCTCGCTGCGCTGAAGCTCGAACTCGGCCAGATCGATCATCCACGCGCGAGGAAAGCGGAGGCTGACCTCGATGATCTCGTGCGTTTCGTCGCGCAGATCACGGCACTCGCACGACTGGACAGCGTCGACCACGGCATGTTCGAGGATATCGACCTGGTCGCGTTGTCATCGTCCGTGGTCGAACAGCTGGCTCCGTGGGTGTACGATAACGAACACACGCTGGAACTCTTACCAGATGTCACAAGCAGTCATGTGAGGGGAGCGCCATCTCTCTTGAGAGATGCTCTGCGCAATCTGATCGAGAATGCGGTTCGGCACACCCCGGATCACTCGGTGATCTCCTTGAAGGTCGGTGAAAGAAGCATCACGATCGAGGATCGTTATCCACCGTCAACGACGCGGGCTCCCGGTATAACGCGCTCGCACGACGGGCTTGGCATAGGGCTGAGGATTGTTGGCCGCATCGCCGAACTTCATGGAGCTTCTCTGATCAGGTCGGAAGCGTCTTCGGGCCAAACCTTCGAGATCAGATTTTCGTAGCGGCACACGACAGTATGTCAAAATTAGAATGCTTCTAAAATAACGCGAACATTCGCGGTTCTCCCTCGTCGCAAGGAAGGCTGGTAGCAATGACCCACAGTGAACGACATTCGATAGATCGCATTGGCTGGTTGCGCGCCGCCGTCTTGGGCGCAAACGACGGGATCATCTCCACCGCCAGCCTTATGGTCGGGATCGCCTCCGCTTCGCCGACAGCAAATGAGGTTATCGTCGCCGGATTCGCCGGGCTTGCAGCCGGCGCGATGGCCATGGCAGCTGGTGAATATGTCTCCGTCAGCTCACAGTCGGATACCGAGGCCGCAGACCTCGCGCGCGAGAAACGTGAACTCGAAGACGCCCCCGAACTCGAACTTCAGGAGCTGGCAAGCATCTACCAAGCCCGTGGTGTGTCGCCGGAATTGTCGCTTGAGGTGGCGCGGCAGTTGACCGCCCATGACGCGCTGGGCGCACATGCCCGCGATGAACTCGGTATCACCGACACATCCACCGCCCGTCCGGTACAAGCTGCGTTGACGTCAGCCGCAACATTCGCGACCGGCGCGGCCATTCCACTGCTCACCGCCATTCTGGCACCTGGCGGTTCAATACATCTGGCCATTCCGGCAGTGTCGCTTGTCGCCTTGGCTCTACTTGGTGCTCTCAGCGCACGCGCCGGGGGTGCCAACGTTCCGAAGCCGGCATTCCGAGTGGCTTTCTGGGGAGCGCTTGCGATGGTGACCACGGGCATCGTCGGCGCGCTGATCGGCAAGGCAATCTAAAAAACAACGTGATCGCCATACGCATCTTCAGCAAGGATGTCTGTTCAGACAATAGGCGTCCTTGTGTGGCGTCTTACGCCGTATGGTTAACGGTTGAATGATGAACATGTCCACACATCGCGCATTCCGGCGAATCCGGAAGATTCCAATGATCCTGGCAGGGAATAAGCTGTAACATTCCAACGGAATTGATTCTGCTCAATCAAGCGGATCGACA